>JARHVA010000080.1:5837500-5842500 GCA_037957365.1 Torreya grandis | reverse complement strand
ACTGTAATATAATAATCAGTTTCACTATCACAACTAGGCAAGGACATAATAAGCAATGTTGCTAATATGTCAAGTATAAAATTGGAAACAGAGTTAATACATGTCTTTCTTATCAATCCTAGAAGGAAATCAACATATTAATCACCTTGTTTACCTTTTGGAACACAATGTATACCACAAGAATCAACTTCTTATTTTATTTATAACCGAAGAGAAACTACAGAGCATGTAGTGCCTTTAAGAAGTAAAATTGTGGAAGTAAAATATTATAATGATATCTCAACATGGATTTCATGGAAAGTAAACCTTTTTGCATCTAATAATTGATCATATAAGATTCTTATAGATCCTACTACATTTATCGATTGAAATAATATATCTTATAATATAAGCAAGAGTAGTCACCTTTAACAATAATGTATATCATAATTATGCATGCATACTACTCTTAATGCATTATTTTCACCATATTCACCTTAATAACCATGATTTGTAAAATAAAACAATTCAAAAATCAACTCAGACTTATTTACAATGCCAAATGTAAATGTGGATCGATATCAAAATTTCAATAGAATCAACAAATTACAACTTAATGTATATCGGTGTCGTAGTAAGTACATGCCTAGATAAGTAGTGCTTTCATAAAATGAAGCATAACATAAACCCTAGTCTTTATTCATCATATGTTATATAATGTCAACAACAACAAATATGATAATTAACAACTAAAAACTAATAATTAACAAGTAATAAGTACAAGATATGTACAAGATAAGTATTTACACCTTGCTGATTTCAGACCCATTAGCTTATGCAACACTGTGTATAAGATATGTACTAAACTTTTGGTTTTGAGAATTCAACCCTTGCTTGACAAAATTATTTCTCCTGCTCAAAAAGGTTTCATCCCAGGCAGATAGATTCTTGATGCTGTGATCACCACACATGAGACTATCCACTCCATGGATAAGAGCAAAATCCCTGGGATGGCCCTCAAGCTTGATATATCCAAAGCTTATGATAGAGTCTCATGGACTTTTCTATTCCAAGTGAATAGAAAATTTGGGTTTAATGATAAATTGTCTTGCTTATTATGGAATGTAGTCTCTTTTGCTAAATTCTCAGTGCTAGTTAATGGTGTTCCTTGAGGGTTTTTCTCCTCCTCAAGAGGAATTCGTTAGGGAGACCCTCACTCCCTGTACCTATTCATCATTATGGCTGAGGCACTGGGAAGATACATACAAGCTGATATAGTTTCAAAAAAGCTAGTAGGCATCAAACCTACCTCTTCCCTTCATCTTATGGTTATACAACAGTTTGTGGATGATACCATCTTATTTGGTATCTCATCGGTGATCAAAGCTAGAAGATGGAAGAATATACTTAATGATTATGCCAGAGACTTGGGACAAAGAATAAATTTCCAAAAAATCAATGTGTACTTCTTCAACACTCCTAATAAACTTAGGCATATAATCATTGATATCTTAGATTGTGCTGAGGCTAGCCTACCAGCTACCTGCCTAGGTCTCCCACTCTCGATCAAAGAGGTATCTTCAAGTTTTTGGAATGGTATTGTGGAATGTACACAGAGGAAACTTCTTGGGTGGAAGGGGAAACTACTCAGTAGTGTGGGTAAGCTATAACTTCTTCAGACATCCTTGCAAGGTATTCTTACTTACTTCATGTCTCTTTAAAATTCCTGCGTATTTTGCTAAAAAGATGGAACAGATCAAAAGAAATTTTTTATGGATGGGAGTGGAAGACAAATAGAGAATGTCTTTAGTCAGATGGGAAAAAGTGTGTCTCCCAAAATCTCATGGTGGACTTAATATAAGATCCATCAAGAATATGAATAAAGCCCTCCTCTCAAAAGTTATTTGGAATCTGATTCACAACAACAGTGAGTGGGGGGAAATAATGTATGCCAAACACATGCATAACATTTATGATTCCAACTTTCTTCAACAGTCAGGATTACCCCAGGGGTCTGTGATATGGAATAAAATGCTAAAAAGTAGAACTATTTTTCAACTTGAATATGATTTTGATTACTTGTGCATAGATGCTCAATAGGAAATTCCTATGTAAGGAAAAATAAATAGTGTAATGGCAAGTTAGTTGATGATTTTGATCTTAAAAGGATGATAAGTTTGATAGTTGACAACATGATGATTCAAATGGAGGAGAGTATATCAATTTATAAAGAATTTTGAGGGAAAATAGATGGTCATATTTCATTTGAAATTATTAAATTAATTTTGAATTTGAATGGTGATGTGAAGTCAATAGGGCAAATGTATTCAATAAATTTTATTGGAAGAAATGGTCAATTTTACTGAAATTACATTGAACAAGTTGAATGGACATTCCATTAGGTGAATGTCTTAATGAACTTTGTTGGAATATGCAAGAGTGCCTTAAATAAGGTTGTTAGGATGTGGAATGTCATACTGATGTTTGAAAATGCCTTTGAATGTTTTAATGATGTTTGAACATGTTATTTAATGGTTAAATGAGGAGGCTAGAGGAGTTAAATGAGGTTAGTTGATTAGGATGATGAGGTAGTGTGGGTGATTTTTATTTATTTATTTATAATTTTGGGTGTATGATTAATTAACATAACTAATACAAATTAATTAGTTAACTAATCAAAAGGGGCTCTGTTTGGTGGAAAAATTAATATTTTGATGCTGAATGAGTTAATAATGGATGTGTTTAATATTGAATGTTGATCATCGACATCAAAGTGGTGAATTTTAAGTTTCTATTATTACCCATCATTGAAAGGGTGTTATGACTAAAAGAACCATGACTTTTCAAAGAATGAAGAAAGGTAGAAATAAGAATGCCCCAAATATTTTGATTGATTAATTAGATGGATGTATGCCTTATTGAGAGGATGTGTAAGGAAAGACGACATGGATAGAATCTCAACATAAGAGGAATGATGAAAATTTGATGAATGGTCATGTGCATATTTGAGAAATAATGATAAATGGGTTGATCAAAAAATAGAATTAATGTTCTTGATTAAAATACTTGCATGCTTTAATTTCAAGTGATTTGATTTTCCCCTAGCAGTGATATATATAAATGGGAATATTGGGAAGGATGCAGCGTGATGAATATGATCTATTTAAACTTATTGATATGTAAGCATGAAACAAGGATTTTGGTTATTCCATATTGGTTGGATAATATAAAATAATGTGTACATGCTTGTGAAAGGAAAATATGGGGTGAGAATGCAAGAAATAAATGATATTGGGGGTAAAAATTGGATGGGGTGGTTAAATAAATCAAAGGTATTGATCATTTCCAAATCATTTTCATCCTTGCCTCTTAGAATTATTTTGTGATTTAGACTATTAGAAGACTTCGAGCTATGATGGACTATATTCGAGTTGATGAGCACCAGAGTGAGTGAGTGAGGGAGCACCAAAGATGAGGGGAATGGGGTACCACTAAGTGATGTTTTTAATTTTTGAAATTTAATTTTTTTGGGTAATAAATTTATTGGAAAGGGATGGAAAATAGTTTTTTTTTTTCTATTAGTGAATTAGTTGTCAAAACTAGAAAACTTGTTAAGTCAAATGGTGAGCTCATTGGTTCAAATGGTAAAATAATTACTTGTGGTAAATTTGTCATGAAGAGTGGAAAATTCATCACAAAGAGTGATGAAATCATGCAAATGATTGGTGAAATATTCATCAGTAGAGAAATCATCTTAATGTCAAATGGTTCTCAAATATGCATGTTTTCCAAACACACTATCATATAATGCATAATAAAATCATAATTCAATTTTATTTACACAAATAATAACATTCAATAATTTAAAAATGATAAATAGTGTTTAAATATAACAATTTTTCTTAAATAAATTTTCATCTATTTAATTACACCCACTTGAGGTATAATTATATAAAAATAAATTCAATTTGATAATTATCTATCAAATTGAAACACCAATAAATAAATTGCATTTATATCTACTTTTCCATTCATCAAATTTCATTTATATTTTTATACTTAATTTAATTATAAATTTTATTCATAAAATTTGATCTAATTGGAGACTATAAACACTAAATAACAATAAATTTACATCAATGGGATGCAAATAATAAAAAGTGCCATGGATGGATTTAGCACTTGCCCCTGCATTGAACTTGGAGGCTGCTTTGTAAGTGAGGCTAATGAACATATTACAGTATATTTGAAAGATTCAAAAAATGAAGGAAAATGAAGGTAAGGGATCTTTATCATGGCTAGTAGTTGAATTTCATTGACAATTTCCCTAAGCTATAAATTATAAACACAGTTACAATTCTTAACAATATGCTTCTAATGTTTTGTATTTTTAGAGTTTCAATCAATCTTTATAAGCAGTGGGAAGAAGAAGAAAAAAGTATTTTGGTTTTCCCCTAAACTTAGAGAAAACATTTTCTTGCTATTAGCTTCAATGTGGATTAGTTACTGATATGTGATTTAATAAGTGTCCCACATAGAGCAATTCACCTTGCTCGTGCATAAATACCAGCACAATTATCCTTCCAAATGCCATAGGCAGCCAGAATATGGTAATCACAACATCATATAATAGAATAACATAATATGTTGAAGTGTTCAATGAAGAATTGAACCAAATACAATAATTATACAATAGTGATGGCATAATAGATAGAATAAAATATTTTATTAAACTACAACTTGCTCGACGTTATCTTGAAAGAAATGTACCATATTTGGGTCTATGCAGAGGATC
Organism: Torreya grandis; assembly: GCA_037957365.1. Classification (NCBI taxonomy): domain Eukaryota; kingdom Viridiplantae; phylum Streptophyta; class Pinopsida; order Cupressales; family Taxaceae; genus Torreya; species Torreya grandis. The sequence continues at coordinate 5,837,726 of JARHVA010000080.1, read as the reverse complement.
TCATATACTCAATTTAGCCTATTTCAAAACCTTATATCAGGTAATTTTATCTTAAATAAACTTTGATTTTAAGATCTAATAGAGTAGCTCCACATTAAATTTTAAATAAAAGTCGTTGTATAGTAGGATGTAAAGAAGGAACTACGTAAAATACAAGGATGTGATGTTAAACACATAAAATATGATGAGTTGATGAGAAGTGTAAATGTACCTGCATCGTGAAGTA
>JARHVA010000080.1:5670000-5830000 GCA_037957365.1 Torreya grandis | reverse complement strand
CCATGGGCCTGAGAAACTTTTTCACAAAATTCCCTTGAGAGCTCGATTTACCGCTCAAACTCCCTTTAGCAGAACATCCACGCAGTCCAGGAGAGAACCAAAATGCAGATCGCTGGGCGTCAGACTATGCAGTCAATGCAGGATGACTGGTTGAAGGCGTTTGAGCGATTTCTGGGAGGATGGTGAGGGCAGAGGAGGACTGCAGGGATGTGGAGGAGCTCGCAAATCCTAACACAACACCATACATCTAATTTGCATAGGTCTAATAAATGTAGAAGCACGAATGGCAGATTGATGGCATCGCCTATGCCCAATGCAGATTCAATGGCAACCTTCCAAGCATGGCTTAGAATTCACAAGATACCTTTTAATTCAAATTATCTACCTGACGGAATGAATGCGGATGGAGTGGATTCTTTGAGTTGAATATCATAGATCTGCATCGACAAACTTACACGGCCAATACAATTTACATGCAAAAATGCTAAAGCAAGAAATATGCAAATTTCTGTAAAAGGAATACAAAATAGAAATTAACAGATAACCTAATACTCATTACCAGAACATAAAGTTTTGATACCATGTCAAAATAACTTAGTAGGTGATTTTCTGGCAGAGTGAGCACACAAATAATTCTACAACAATGATTCTGCTTGTATTCAAAAATATGTAAGAGGATGTGCAATAATTATCTAATGTATTAAACTGCCTTGCATATCAATTGTCTACTCTATTGCAATAACCTCACGAAGAGGAATATAAAAGAGTAGGGGGAGTTAACTAAAAATAGAATTCACAGTTAGATTGACTGTAACTCGTTGTAGAACTCATATAAGATCATTTATAATGGTACTTAGTTGGACTTCAAGTGGAACTTCTAAATAAATTGAAGCTATTTAATAAGTAAATACAATAATTAATATCCTAAACCAACATCTATGGCTAGTTTTTATTAGAAAATTAAAGTTTTTCTTCAAATTTCAACTATTTGACCTACTTATATCTCATCACCTTTTTTATTTATTAAAATATCAATTTAAAAACAAGACTCTAAATTCTACATTCATATTTTTATAACATCTTATAATTTTAAGAGTAGGGATCTCAAATTGTTTATATAAGTTAAATAGATTTCTTTATTTTATTGAAAAAACTCGTCTACTCAAACTTTTCTTTTTACCCCCTAACTCCATACAATTACCCAAATAAATTTTAATCTAACTCCAATATCTATATATACACACAAACATTTAATAATATTTAAATAAATATAATACAATAAATCAATATTAATTAATTTTCTAAAATATTAATAATAAATAACCAAAAAACAAGACCAAAAAAAATAAAAATAAAAAAGTATTTTGATTTTCTAGCCTAAAAAAAATAATTGAATACATTTCTAAACAACCCACCACACGACAATCAAAATAGGTGGAGAAAGAACAACGACACGGAGAAAAATAACCCGGAAAACGCCAATAGTGCCTAAAATTAACTAGTAATAAACGCCGAGGGGTTGTGTTTAGATGGTGTTTCACCCAATTAAAAATTTATATACCATTACCGATTTTTTGCTTATTGCATTGGAAATTTTTATATTAATTCTTTCTGTCAAATTAAAATCAAGAGAGTTATTCCAAAATACATCCAAAATATTGTACTCTTGTATGAATTCAAGAAAGAAATGAGGATTTCGTAAACGTTCAAATTTCATTAAAGAGTTTATAAATTTAAGAGAGAGACTAGAAAACTATTACAGTTTGATGATATTACACAGTTTGAAGTGGTCCAGCAGGATTGTTGATTTTGATTATAATGAAATTCCTTTGCATGTGTTTGATGACGTGTGGCACTTTCTTTTGTTGGAAAGGAAAGGTGATACAATTTTGGCTTTTTAATTGATTTGGTATGTACCGTGTTGTGGATGTTTTGCTGTTCTTAAAACACCATTTCAATTCAAACAACTTTTTATACGTTCATGAAATTCTTTCACAAATTCCTTACAAACAAGCTTATGGCATCACGCACTCTTCACATTAGACTATGGCATCGATTGTCACATCGCGTTACAATGACATGTCGAAACCATTCGAAAACAAGTTTGACTTGGTGTCGCACGTTTTCTCACTCACACACACTCGCGAGCTATAACTAGGGTTTACACAAATCTCAAAGACGACGTGGCTGCAACGGAAAGGATGATGGCCATGCCTCGCAATTACATGCAAAACTTTAAGGACGGAACATCGAAGGATGCAAGGTTGTCACAACACATCCCTTATCGCTTTCTCGCGGTTTCATAGTTTTATGGTTCTACGTAACGATAAAGGGATTAAGGGATTTAACGGTTCAAGTAGAGATTATTTAAGAGTAGATATGTAATAAAGTGGTTTAATGGATTTTAAACACTGTAAAAATTATATTTGCATAAGAAATTTAGAAGGCTTGAATGTTAAAAAATTTTAAAACAAAATTTTATCGGTTGTAAAGTATTTTTTTCTTTTCTTAATTTTTTTTTCGTAGGTATTGAAAATTCTTATCCCCACACTCTATCTATATTTGAAAATCTCTTCTCTATACAATCGTTGCCTATATTTTTTACGAAATTTTTTTAACCTACAATTTAATAATTTTAAACTTACATCGAATCCCCTACAACTACAAATAATTATAAGTGCCCCTTCCATAAACCCAACCCATAACACTACAATATTACAAAATAGTCGCAACATATCAAATATCATTATATTATTATGCATACATTTTATTTACACTATCAAAGATCATGGGCCACAACGTTCCAATGCAATCAAAATAAAACATGTGGTCCGGATTAAAAATACTCTTAAAAAACATAATTAAAGTTGACAAGTTTTGTTCATTTTAACCAAAGGAGACCTATCAATTATCAAGATGGTGGAACATAGATAGGACTTGTGTTTTAATCTTAAAACAGCATCGTTCCTTGCCCCAAATAAATATATTTCAATATGGGCAATCTATAAAGAGTAGTGAGTTAACAAATACATATCAAGGAATCGTTATTGACTCTTCAAAATTTAACGTAGTTTTCATAATAAGGAAGGAACGTTAACTAATTAATGTGTTTGAATCTAATTTCTACAAAATTCACATTAAATATATGTGGTCAATTTTATAGAGATTAATTATTGAAGAGAATTGTCTATTTTTATTATAATTTATATCGGATTTAATTTTAGGACACACACATTTACATATGTATATTTATATACACATATGTATATGTATATAATCATTTAATTTGGATAAGAATAAAATTTCAAAATTTATATACAAAATATAGGTTGGGCCAAGATAATTTACATGTAGGACACATCAATTTATTATAATTTTCTTTTCTTATAAATCATGATTTTATATTTTAAAGAACAATGATTTTTTCATATGTATGGCTAAAACTATCGAAATATTTTTTTTGAGTTTGTATTATTAAATCTATTAAATGAATGAATTTTTTATTTATAATTAGTGAGTTGTTTTGAGGCACTAAAATTTGACAACATATTATTTAAAAGGAAATGAAGACAATGTTCTCTATGTTATTAATAATTTTAACTGAATGATGGTTTGAGTCCTATTTTTCATATGCATTCAAAAATGCCCCATATGATTTCAATAATGTAAACATAACATTATAAATTTCAATTAATAATTCTTTTCTTACTAAAATTAAAGACAATTTATCTTCTTTCTTTAATGTTATCAATATAGATATGAAAGTAATGATGCATGCACCATAATGATTGGATTTTTTAGTTCATTGGATGCTCCCCAAATAATTAAAGAAATACTAAATGATGAGATGATTTGGTAGTATGTTTCACCCATCCATCTCCACAAATTAAGGGGTAATGAAGAATCCTCGAATTACCATGTTGATTATTCATTGCATAACCCATTATTCTTCAATCCAACATTCAGTTCTTAGTTGATACCAATACATTGTTTCTTATAATTCATAAATTTGATTTACTAAACCAATGGGCAAAGAGGAATGGCTTCATATGATTTTAGTGGTTAACAATTGTGATTCAAGATGAATAAGCACAAAACGGATTACAACCAAACTGATAAAATATTAACAAGTCAGTAGAGATAAAATTTTAACACTGTAAAGCTATGACATATTATTTAAGAATGGAAAATATAGGGATTATATGGTCCCCAAAGCCCACAAAAACATGAGATCTAAACACTATCAAGACATGTAACACATTAATATAAATAAATAGGCCAGTAAAGTGGATAAATTGAACTCCATGTGAAACAATATCCATTAAATACACTAATACAGGGCTTAACTAACTCTTGCACACCCTGGTGGTGCCCTCTAGGCTTCATAGCTAAATTATGGTAGTGAACCCAATGGAACTATTGGATGCAAAGTTCTATTATTTTGCGTCTTCAACCCACCCAAGGAAATCACAAAGGACAAAAAATAAAAAGCAAGAAAAAGAATCACATAAAATTAAATATACATTCTAGCTATTGTTTTTAAGTATGCAAAATTCCACAAAGGAGATTTCCAATAAGATCTTTATACTTCAATAAAATATCTCATTATTTGAAAAGGTAAAATAAATTAAAATGTAGTAGGATCATAATAAAAAAACCATACATTTATATGTGACCAAAAATTTAAAGGAAAAGACCAATCAAAATAGTTCAGATTATTACCTTCTAAAAAACATTTTGCTAACAAGGTTTCCCCCCAATCTGCACTTCTATTCCAATATTTTATTTCTTTATCTAAAATAACATTTATGTTTTATTTTTTGAATGGTTGTGATCCCTTTAATACTAAAAATTTAGAGTGCAATTTAGAAATGAACATCGACTATTAATTTCTATCATAAACCTCAAATAGAAATTTAAAATAAGAAAGATACAATATAACTTCACCTACCAATAATGAATATCTCTTCTTTTTTAACTCGAAAATGATTTTGATAATGTGTGCATGGATGCTCAATGGGAGTTTCCTATGCAAGGAAATTTCAAGAGTGTAATGGTATGTTAGTTGATAATTTTGATCTTAAAAGGATGATAACTTTGATAGCTCACAACACGATGATTCAAATGGAGGAGAGTATGTCAATTTATAAAATAAAATTGAGGAAAAATGGACGATCATATTTCATTTGAAATTTTTAAATAATTTAGAATTTGAATGGTGGAGGTGAAGTCAACATGACAAGTCTATTCAATATATTTTTTGAATTGGTTGGAAGAAGTGGTCAATTTTGTTGAAATGATATTGAATGGACATTCAATTAGATGAATATATTAATTAACATTATTGGAATGTGTAAGAATACCTTCAATAAGGTTGTTAGGATGTGAAACATCATATTGATATTTAAAAATGACTTTACATATTTTAATTATGTTTGAATATGTTATTTAATGGTTAAATGAGGAAGCTAGAAGATTAAATGAGGTTAGTTTAGAAGGATGATGAGGTGGTGCAAGTGATTATTATTTATTTATTTTTAATTTTGGGTGTATGACTAATTAACATAGTTAATATAAATTAGTTAGTTAATTAATTTAAAAGGGGCTATGCTTGGTTAAAAAAAAAAGGTTTTTATAATGAATGAATTAGTAATAGGTGTTTTTTAATGTAGAATGTAAATAATTAGAGGTGACAGTAAAGTGATAAATTTTTAGTGTTTATATTTACCCCTCTTTGAAAGGGTGTTGCAGCTATAAGAAGCAACAAATTTATAAAGAATAAAAAAAATAGAAAGAATAATGCCCCTAGTAGTTTGATTAATTAATTAAATGGGTAGATGCCCCTTCAAGAGGACATGCAAGGAGATATGACAAGGATGGGCTCTCAAAATGAGAGGAATGATGAAAATTTGATGAAAGGCCAAGTGTGTATTTGAGAAATAATGGTAGATGGGTTGATCAGAAAATAAAACTAACATTCTTGATAAAAATGCTTGCAAGCTTAAACTTGAAGTGGTTTATTTTCCCCTAGCAATGACATATGTAAAGGGGAAGATTAGGAAGGATGTATCCCGATGAATATGATTTTTTCAAATTTTATTGATATGCAAGCATAAAACAAGGATTTTGGTGATTCCATATTGAATTGATAGGATAAAAAAATGTCTACATGCTTGTGACAGTAAAATATGGGGGAAGAATATATGAAATAAATGATATTATGGGTAAAAATGGGGTGGTGTGGGTAAATAAATAGGATGTATGGGTCATTTTACCCCTACCACTTAGGATTATTGTGTGCCTTGGATTTTTAGAAGATTTGGAGCTAATATGGACTGTATTTTAGTTGATGATCATCAAAGTGAGAGAGTGAGGGATCACCAAAGACTTGAGGGGAGTGAGGCACCACTAAGTGATGTTTATATTTTGTGAAATTTAGTTTTTTGTGTAATAAATTCATTGGAAAGGGGCGTAAATCGATCTTGATATTGCTCTAGTGGTTAATTCATTGTTTAAAATAGAAAATTCATCAATTCAAATGGTGAAATCATCATTTATGGTGAATTTATTATGAAAAGTGGAAAATTCATCACAAAGAGTGGTAAATTCATCTCAAAGAGTGGTGAAAACATGCAAATGAATGGTGAAATATTCATGAAAAATGAAATCATCTTAAAGAATGGACAATAATATTAAATGGTTCTCAAATATACATGATTATCAAACACACTATCAGATAGCACCGAATAAAATCATATTTTAATTTTATTTATAAAAATAATATCTTTCAATAATTAAAAAAATTGATAAATAGTGCTCAAATATAACTAATTTTCCTAAATAAATTTTCATTCCTAATTAAAATAAAATTAAAACACCAAAAAATAAATTATATTTTTATCTACTTCCTCTCACATGAACCTTCATTTCTAGTTTTATATTTAATTAACAAATTTATCAACTAAAATTTGATCTAATTAAAAATTAAAAACACCAAATAAAAATATAATTATATCAACATTCATTTCTATTTTTGCACTTAATTGTGGCATTTATCAATAAATTTTTGGCTAAATTGGAACTAAAAATACTAAATAACAATAAATTTGGTCAGCAGCTATCCAAGTGAATTGTCTCCATTTAAAACTTGAAGCAAAATAGAATTTAATGGCCAAAATGTACATTAAGGGTGTACAAACCTATCCAAATAATACGTGCTATAAGAATGTCAAATTTGGGAACCTTGCCGCTTACATTTAAAAAGGTCAAGATTTCCAACCTAATGTATTGGCCTTGCACAAACAATTTTTTTTTTCAAATTTAAATTGAAAAATTCCATGTTCTACCATGATAAACAGTGCATGTCTCATCGAGATATTTCATCAAAACCTCACTAAGGTATTGAGTCAGCTCTCCCACTTCTAAAAAAATATTGTTTCTATATTTTAACTAGATTAAAGTTTTAATATATATTCATTTTTTAATATATTTTTATATGTTATTATTTTCCATAAATATATGTATTGTTATATTTATGTATTTTTTGATTCATTTATCTAAATAAAAAATAGAAATGGCAATAAATAAAGTTTAATTTAATACATAAGAAAAAAAATTTAAAAATTACAAAGAATATTAATTATTAATTATTTTTATAATATATTTTATTATAAAATTATTTAAAAATATATAATAGAAATAAAAGTTATAATTATACTATATTACTAATTTTCAATTAAAAAGTTTCAAATAATACTTAAAGACACTATACAAAGAAGAAGGGAGAGGATACATAGTGAGACTATCTATTATTTAAAAACAAGACTCTAAATTTTACTATTCATGTTCTTATAATTTTAAGAGTAAGGCATCTCAAATTGTTCATGCAAGTTGGCCCACTAGCTCCATATATCCCAAATAAATTTCAATTAATTTGTAACACATATATCCATAATCATTTAACAAAATTTTGAATGAATATAATAAAATATATAGTTACCAAAATCATAGAAAATATAGTTCTATTAAGTGTTAAGAAGGTTCAAATGTATTTTTGTGATAATGTTTGTTAAATTTTGAAGGTTCTAAAAACATTTAGAATTTTTAAACTCTTTTTCAAATATTGAGAAATTGTGCTTCTTCTCTAAAACTTAATTGGGTAGTTGACCTTAAAAAGTAATGTACAATATTAAAAATAGTACACTAATAAAATTAATAAATTTTTAGTCACACAAACTAGTCTATTACAATATATCATCACTATAAAATTCAATGTTACAATGAATACTCTTTAAATATTTATTTAACTTTTCTAAAATATTTTTAAATACTCAATAAATCAAACTACAATAATAAATATTAGATAATATTTAATATTTTCTTTAAATATTTAAATATACATAAATATCTATAAATGACTTAAATTAATATTAAAACTTTATTGATGTACCGCTGACATCACTCAAGTAAATTAGATAAGTATAATTGACATAGAACATAAACACTCCCGTAAATATAAATGTAAACATTATGTTTCTTGTTCAAAAAAATTGAGTACATTTCCAAGCAACCCACCAACATTACAATCAAAATAAGTGAATAAAGGAAGAGAAAAATACGGAGAAAAATAACCATAAAAATTATTAATAATGGATAAATTAATTATTAATAAACATCGAAAAAATTATTATTTTTATTAAAATAAAATTATAAAAATCAATTTTTAATTAATGTATTATTTGTTTAACCAATAAAAATATTTAAATTAAATATTAATTTAATACTTAAAAAATTTATCATAAAATTGAAAAAAGAATTTTTAAAATATTATTTAGGCATATTCTTCCTTCTACCACATTTATTGACTATAAAATAACAACATATTAAAAGTGAAGAGGCAGGTTATGTTTTTTTGATGTTGTTAATATTCGAATTATATTATGTTAGAGAACTAAATTTTTAATATTTAGTTTGGTCGTTTTAACTTTTAAAGGGTTCCTTAACGAAGAATATCTATGTTTATGCCAAACGTATATTTATGGGATCCGTACCTGCAGAATAACGAGGCATTTCCGACACAACTTCAATAATTTAATGAAACAGATCCACAAAATTCTTTTGGTTCCATAGGCCGTAATCGTAGTTTACCTTTGCATAGTTATTTACTCAATCATTACATCAGTTCAAACAAAGAAAACATCTCATCATCAGACGATCGCAGTTCAAAAACTCAGGAAAAGTATACAACTTTCGTCATAAATTGTGGGAAAGGTTTGGAGTCTTGCATCCCTTATTTAGAGTTGTAGATCCTTTGTATTTTGTTTAAGACCAAACTATTGTTTCTTTAAATTGAAATGAAATAACAAATAATTTAGGATCTGAATCACTTAGGAGGGCTGTAGGTTTTGTCACTGATATAAATCTGGCGCCTGTAACTGTGTTTCAATCTTTTAATAATGACAGGTGTGATCGTCTAAACAATCCATAGAAGATGTACATTGTGAGTGTTCACCTACGTGTTGCTTTGAACCTCCCCTGTTCTAGTTGCACTGTAAGTTTCGATTTAACTAACGAAAAACTCATATAGGGCTTTTTATTTGCAGCTTAAAAAACTTTCAGAATATTTTTTCAACACGAGCAACGCATAGCTATGGGATTCACTATGGAGAACACCTACTTTTTTGTTCAATAAATAAGATTTTAGCATCATATATAACCTTTATACAGATCTTCCATTGGCATAAGCATTGCCCTTACCGTCGCTACTCCCACTACTGGCACACTGAATTTTATGTAGTTGCTAACAAGGGTGAAACTGGTATGTCGCTGCTGGCTTAATTTAAGGCAAAGAACTGTTTCAAACTTTATCTACCATTTTTGGATATATAAGAAAGAACTTGTAGTAGACTACCTGCATTTTTTATGTCTTCTTGTACTATATGGATGAATTTTACATTTCTAGCACTCAATTAAAAAAAATCTTTTAATTTACAGCTTTCCGAGACAATTAATTTCTTAGCAGTTCTGGGTCACTACAACCAGTTGGTTTTGGTATTTTGATTTGAAATTTTCACCTTTTTGTCCCTACAACATTGGTTCACAAATGCTATCCCTCAATCAATAGGAAATCATGCTCAAATGTTTAATTACATGGATTTGCAAGAGGCATGCATAGTATAAATCGTTAGAAATTTGAAAATCTCCGTTCTAAAAAAGATAGCTACATGATTTTTATGGAACCAAATAGAAGGATCTGAACCTCGGGTCCAATTCTGCGGTACTTTTCTTGTAAAATTGACATTCCTCTTGTCTATACACTATTTTTGGAATTTTTAACTATTTTTTTCTGTGAGAAGCATCCAGTGTCCTCCATACATATGCAGTACGTTTCTAGCATTCAAGAAGAAAGTCTTCTTTTAATTTCGAGAATTCATAGTGACTCCATTTATTAGAATATACAATATAAGTTGTATTGCTATGAATGACAACCAGGAGCCGAGAAACCTATCTTGAAGGTTCATCATGCTTAACTTGTTTTTTCTGCCTTAATTATTATAAGATCCACGCCCATATGAAAAACTCTAATGACAACTTATCTATCTGGTAGCCTAGTTTCTTTTTTATGGGTGGAATAATCACAAATGCGAGAGACTCCATTTGCTTGCTATAATGAAGCCGTGATGTTGTTGAAAATTTAACCCAAATAGAAAACACCGAGTCTACATTACTATAAAAAAATGTTGACTTTATAATTTTATCTTCAAATTATAATTTCATCTCTAATTTCCCTCACTCAATATTTTTAATAAAATGTTGACTTTTCTTTGGACGGGGGAAGACAATTAAGAAGGAAGGGAAAAAATATTCGCACTTGTTTTTCATATCGAATGGATTTTCGCTGTCGGTTGTATGTTCTTTGCCGCTTTCATTGGAATCGATCTGATCTTTCCTCAACATCTGGCATTCCTAGATCAGATTCAACAGTAAGTATCAATAATTATTTAAATTTCCTCTTAGATCTATGTATTTGCTTAGTAATATTCACATTTTATATGTTTTGTTTCCTGTGTAACTCTGCATTTTCTAAAACCCTGTTCTTGCAGTATGCGCTTACTACACCCTTATTGACTTGTCGTCTTGCAATAACATAGTAATGGAAAATCTGATATAGTGTGCAATTAAAACCCAAGCCACATGCCAAAGGAAATAATTGTCCTAATTTTTTTCAGCAACGTAGCTAGCTTTCATTGTATTCTCTGTTTCTCTATTGGCCAAGGTGAAGAGCCCGCGGGTCATGTTCAAAAGCAATAGAATTTTTTTTTTTAGATTTATCATTTGTTCCCTCCCTTATGCTGAAATCTACCCTAGTGCTACTCCAAATCCTAGACATTATTGGAAGTGCAGCCCCCCACGCTTCTCTTTCTCTCCATCGAATCATTGCCCACCTTCCCACTAAAACCCCCATATGTATTACCTCTCTCATGGCATTCTCAGATTTCATTCCACCAAGGGGATTTTCCTTCAATCCCATGGCATCAATTAATAACGTTATGCAATAACTAATGTTGCAAAACTTTTCTTTGTTAACCAGAAAAAATCTTTGAGACTTGTACCATTCATTCTGATGGAGACTGGTGAGGTATTAAAGGAGGCGCGCTTAAGATTTCCAAGCATTCTATAAGGTTCGTGAAAAATACATATGGGCATATGGGAAAGATGAGCCACATGTCAATAATATCATCAATACTTGCATGGAAAACCTTTACCTTGATAGCGATGAACCAGATTGTGAACTGCTACTAGGGTTTTAAGAAAATAAGGACCTTGTTTAGGTGTGTGTTCTATTTTCATTCTCATGTTTGTGAGTGTGTGCATAACGGTATGCTACAAGGAAGAGGTTATACTTAACTAGACCCCTATCTTAAACTACAATAATTGGTATTGGGGGTAAGGAGCCTTGTGAAGGGATTTGATTCTTAACTGCACATGGTGTGCCATGTTCCTAACCCCACATGGGGCAAGGGAAAGGTACATAAACATAGGTTGAGCTTCCACAAAGATGAATGGTTATAGTGAACTTGATTTGAGCGATAAATATCAAGTTTAGTTCCCAATGGGATTGTGGCAATAATGTCAAGTGTTCATCTGTTGAGAATGATCATGATATATTTGGTGAGGCCATATTTGTATCCTCATCCTAAATGTTTAGTGGATTACTTACTCATCATTTCACCATTTTAGGCACTGAGAAGATGTATTGTGCATTATCTTCCCGACATATTCATTTCTTTGTTTGCCAATGTCACAGGGATAGGGAGTACGGTTTTTAACAGAAATCAAGTATAAAAGATCATACCTATTGAGAAGTCATTCATGTTAGTTGAATCTCCCCTTGTATGGTCCTCTATCAAATACAACTACAACCTGTATCTGCTTATGTAAATTTCATGTTACAGGGTTCTATATACAAACTTGGAGTTTAGCTGTAATCAGTGTCATGCTAAAAATAAGCATGTTGCCCTTGGGATTGTTAAGTTGCAAGTTCATGATGATTAATACTTTGGGTTCTTAGGCGAACATTGTTATTTGTATCAAAGCCTTGGGTATCTAATGCTGGAACATCTAACATCTGGTTTCTTCTAGATTTAGCAGGAATTCATCTTGAAATTGAGTGTCCTAAAGATTATGTATGTTCATATTGCTTTACATATAGCGTTCACATTGTCGTTCTTGGTATTCTCAGTAGTTTTCTGAATCAATCTAGTATGGCAGATCAAGCTTTTGCAGTGAAGTGTAAGTTGTATTAATATTGATCTTGTTTGGTCTAGAATGTTTTATGCTTTTCTCTTACCATATAAAGGTTTCAATTTGATATAATGGTTTGGGTTTTAAAAATTAAATAGAAGAATTAAAGTTTATAATAATGCAGTTCTGTTGATGATGAGCCACCAAAGTGATTTCACACATTCATTATAGGTGATAAAGAACATGAGCTTGATTTAGAATAGGGGATTTAATTTTAATGAGTCTTCTATAATGTTAAACTAGACCACATTTGATGTTGTCAAAAAATACTTGGAGTTTTAATTAATCATATTTGTTTGGAAAATGTTAGTTTAACTGCTAATTGCTATCACTAACTAAATAGATAATGCAATCATATAAAAGTAGTTTATTGTAGTTTTCTGCATCATAAATATGGATAGGATTGATCTCCTAGACTAGTAATTCTCTTTAATTGGTAAATACTTGAACAAATTGGGAAATTCAAGAAGAGATTCTAGGGTAGTTTCTTGTTTTCTTTTGGAGCTTCTCTATTGTAATCTATTTTTGTGTGTTGTTCTGATGTGGTGGTTGGTCAGTAGGACGCTAGGATCACCCTACATCATCATTGTACATCAAACCAAGGTGTAAGGGATTTATCGAAGTTAATTATATTATGTAAAGAGAAATGAGATACACATAACATATTGCACAATTTTATGATTCAGTTTTTACAAAATTAAATTGAATCCAAATATGTGTTTTATATATGATGGTCTCCATAGACCAACAAAAGGTTCCTAGTAGAACTGTTTGAGATAGGGTCCCTTTATCTTACAATTCTAGAGGAGATTGACCTTCTACAAACCTATAACCAGAATCCTACAAATCTTACCTATGATGTTAATATGTGATAAAAGAAAAGAATATTATTGAATAATACTGTGCCTACTTTAGCTTCACAACACCATCAATAGTAGTGGATTTAGTTGACTACTCTACTTGTATTTTTATATAAATTTATGTTTGTTTTATGTTTGATGTTACTGGAAACTCCATTTTATGTTTCAGGAACATTGATGGCCTTGAATGAGTTTTTTCTAGAGAAATAACAGGTCATTGAAACCTTATGGCTATTTATTGACAATTTTTTTCTTAGTTGCCATGGCTATCTCTAGCTAGATTTTAAGAAACAAATGCACACACCTGACTCTCAACAGCTATGGGGACTAGAGAAAAAATAAAAATGTGTTTTGACACGTTTGAATACTTTTCTTTAATTCATTATAGAGTAACTTGAATGAATAAACTGGGGGATAATCAATGCACTCCTTATTTTATTTGCCTATTTCTTTAGGAATTTAGGACTTTTTTTTTTCTGGTATGATGAAGGTTATAATAAGTTTTACGAAGGCTTTCAGACAGGAAATTCAAATATTACAATCACCCTGTGATTTTTTTTTTTTTTTAATCTTGCAATAACCAATTATACTGGTTCACTTTTGTAATTTTTTTATTTACAATATTTCAAATGCATTTCTTAAAGTAGTACATGTGGATGTAATTCAAAATTACTAATAGAGAACATAGACGACTACTTTATCTTAATGTTGTATTGATTTGATAATGCGGGCAATACTATTGCAACTAGAGTATGTTTCGTATGGTCATCACGGATATTCTACCCACCTTCAACATGCTATTTTACCAATCAAACTCTTACTTGGAAAAAGTGAGGCCTTGTTTAATTTTGCACAAGTTATAAAGCAGGAAGGTGTATCTGGTAGAACCTGAAAAAGGACGTCTTTTTTTAATTTTACACAAGATATAAATCAGGAAGATGTATCTAGTAGAGATCAAAATGTAATTTTTCATTTTACCGTAATACTGATTTTAGATAGCTATAAATAGGATGGGCCATGAAATATTTCATCATATATTATGTTTCTGATTTCCTTACCTTTTTAGTTTTGAAGTCAATATTTCAAGTCAACAATACACACATTCAAATGTGTACAGTGTGGGTGGAACCTGTTGTGTGTTTCCTATACCGAGACATATGCTTTGTCATTTGGATGATCCACCGAAGGTTATCAAAAGGTACAAATGAACCCTACATATTCTTTACATGCATAAAAATGGTAGTTTAATTTTGATAAAAAAATGTAAACAACATTCTAACCCTCAACAAAAATGGTATTTTCAGTTATATTTTCCCTCACACAAAACCAGGTGATGTCATCACCATTAGTAAAAAACCATTGGAAATCATGCAAGGTATATTTCTCAGACATATTTAACAGTCCAAAGTTTTGTTTAAATGATTTAATTATAAAATGAGTAGTTTAGAATATTTAGATATATAAAGTGAGTTGTTGTCTTGTTCATGAATCAGTGCTATGATTCATATTTTAATTATCGTTTGGTTTCTGTGGTTCTAGAAATTATGGTGACAGGATTTTGCATTGCTTATAATTTAACATTTTGGGATGCAAATTCCAACAATAACATTCAGAATCTAGTGTCTACATGTTTATATTCTTTAGTATGTATTATTGAAGGAATTAATGGTCTATTTATAATAAATAGTTTACAAATGTCTAGTATACTAGCACCTCTTGTGCTGAATAAAATTGATCAAGATACAATTCTGAACATTTAATTTAGTTTAATTAAATACTAATTTCAACTAGTTTGCAAAGATAGCCAAAGAGATGGAAAGAAGTACAATGGTAAAAAAAGGATCAACAAAAGAGAAATACATGGACAACTTGAGCTATGTAATGAGCAATGAAAGTCCAAGAAGGGTATAAGAAATAAGAGACTTAAAAAATGACAAGGAAAGATGCTTAAAGATAATAACGTCCCCAACATCCATGTAGATATGTTAAGCTTGTGCTAGATAGTGTCACTTGCAGTTACTGAGGCTGGGAAAATGTTGGTAATCGTTTGATTCCTAATGAATATATTTTTATATGATATGAATTGTATGTTGAACATTATATGCATATAGAAATCTTGAAATAGAATGTTTGAAATATTTAAGAATAAACTAAGATAAAATTCATCTTAAAGTATGATGTAGATGTTTGAGGAAACAGAATTTTGTGAAACAAAATATTTGAAATATTTAAGCACAAATATTTTTTATTATTTATTAACTTAATAATTTTAAGTTTAAATATGATTAGTTTAACTTGCTAAATTTTTATATTCATTATGACAAATTTACAGATTATCTTTGATGTAAACTAATGAATGCTTTATAAGATTCAATGACAGGTTATATAATATAACATGCCATGGCTCAAAAATACTTCTTTAACATAGGCAAAATAACTGAAATGCAAAGCCAGAGAGGCAAGGTAATGATAAAAAGCACTATATGAATGACAAAAAGCAATGCCATTCCATGAAAGAAGCATGCATCTCATGAGAATATTAATTTCCAGCCGTATTGTACTCCACATCCTCACATCCACAGAGCCTGCAATAGCACATTAATAGGTTATTTTGAAACAGCTAACATAATTTTTTCATCTACACTACACATTTTTGTGTTAACTATTGCATGGAATTTTCTAAAACTAGTTTGAATAAGTTTATCCTAATAATTCTCTTTTAATAAAGCATAATTTTTTGATGTCATAAACTATCATAAAATCAAATATCTCTCTCTAAATGATCTTCATAACACTACATCCACATCTTTAGATAGTCATTCTGTACTTTTAGAATATTTAAAAGTCTTCGTATTCTTATTTGGGAAATAGCCATGGCAGATAGCCAGCTGCACATTAAAACTTAAATCTCTGAAAATCTCTTAAACTATCCATTGAGACATCGTATTTTTTTAATGTTGATCTCATTCTCCACCAATTTTTTTGCTTCATATTCTTTTCCTCCTCACTCTTCTTATTCTTTGCTTCATATTCTATTCCAAATCTCCCATTTTGGCACCTGGTTGGAGGATGCTAACGAAGGAAACCGAGTTGGACTTTACAGCTGTCAATTGCATCTTGAAAAATATCTAGTTAGAATTTACATCTGTCAACTGCATTTTCTTGAAAAATCTTTGATCTCATTTTAGTAAACACCATTTTGTGCATATCCAACAATGATAGCATTTCATTCGACTGCAACCCATTGAAGCCTTTGTCAAGCAATTTGTGTACCTTTTGAATGCTTCCACATTTTCCATTCATGGTTGAGATGATATTCATAATATAAACATTAGATTGAAATCTATATGTAATAATTATTTCGTGGATCTTCAAATTTTCATTTTTTTAGATTTACATACCTTATTCCAGTTCCCCCATACCTTATTCCATTGACCCCGAATGTAAGATATGATGATGCAAGAAAAGGTTGAAAAGGTTAATATGCACTTATTGCTTCTTATATGGTGCACTACAGTAGCTGGAATGAACATGCAGATTAATGGATGCAAATTGCTGGAAATGTTATTGTAGCTGTAATAATAGGTATGTTGTCATGTCAGATCAGATTATTTAATTTTACCTATGCTATTTCTTCCATTATTTTGGTAGGATTTTGTGGAAGCGCATATTTTATAACATTCGTAGATTCTTTTTTTCAGTAACTTCTTCAGACTCTGTTTCACCTAGAACTGTTGATGATGAAAATGGACTTCCCCTCCACTTGAGGATGTTGCCTTTCTGGCAACATAGACCAAAAAAATAGAAATTTCCCATGTAGTAAAATCATGAATGTCAAATGTGTTGTGTTAAGCCACACTCGGACCAAAGATGGACTGGTCTAAGAAGGGCCAATAGCTCAGTGGTAGAGCCCTCTAGCAGCATATGGAAGGTCCTAGGTTCGAGTCCTAGCTTTGATACCATGTTGAGACATGGACTAGCTAGGACTTGAACCTAGGACCTTCCATATGCTGCTGGAGTGCTCTACCACTGAGCTACTAGCCCCTCTTGGACCAGTCCATCTTCGGTCTGAGTGTGGCTTAACACCAACACCCCCCTTAAGCCACACCTCGCGTGTGCTTGGGGATCCTAACCTGGGCCTAGCTCTGATACCATGTTGAGACATGGATCGGTTAGGACTCGAACCTAGGACCATCCATATGCTGCTGGAGTGCTCTACCACTGAGCTACTAGCCCCTCTTGGACTAGTCCATCTTAGGTCTGAGTCTGGCTTAACAGCAACAAAATGGATATTTTTACCTTGTTATGGTAATGCATGTTACTTTCCTAAGCATGCCATTTAAGCAATTGAAAATTTTTTTTCTTTCATTTATGAGAAATTCTTGCACCCTAGAATTTTTTATTAACTGTCCTCTTATTATCTGAGCTTTACGAATATTGCTGCTGATATACATGATGTTTGTTGCGTGTGACTGGGATTAAAGTTTTTTGATGGTATGGATGAGGATGGAAGTAAGCTATTTCCCCATTTTTATTTATTTTCTTTGTTTCTATTGTATCACAAAGTTCACTACCCATAAAATAGGCTTTTGTAATATTTGTCTTAGGTGATGCAATGTAACCATTTCTGAATACTGATACAGAAATAGATTTCATTTTCCATCTCCATCAAATGAGAGATGAGCTTCGTAGAATTTTATAAGGAGGTTAATTTCATGATGTTGATCTCACTTGATAGATTGACACAAAAGGGAGAAGCTTCAAAGGGGTCACAAAATTTCTAGAAAAATCTTCAATTTTTGGGAAAACCATCTCCCACATTTTTAATGTGCATGTTAACCCATAGGAACCCCTGACCTCCTCCCACCCCTAACCAAGTATTCACCCTCACTTGTTTTGGCCATTATGCTTTTGTCAATTGTCTTTATTGAGCTATGACATGGGCCTATTTATTTATCTTTCATATGTGAAGCAACTTTTAAAAATTCAAATATTATCATTTCACTACTAGATAAATTACTCACATAAATATGATTTTGTTGGTCGATTCATTCTCTAGTGCATTTGCATTAATTTTCTTTCAAAATGAGGAATGTCAAAATTTTCATGTACAGTGCCTAAATTGTTTTATTATTGGAGGAGATTGCACTGAGTGTGTCTATTATTCCTTTTCAGATGTCTATGGACTACTATTCCTATGAACTTAGCATCATTGTGATATATTATTTTGCATCTTGGAAAATGTTTGTTACGATTTCCGTAAAAAAGTGAGTTTTATATGCTATAGATTCTTTAGCCTAGTGGTATATTCCTAACTAAGCATCCTCAGCATCATTCTCCACCTTCTAAAGATGAGGGTTTATCCTTGACACAAATATGGGAATAATGGTGTCATCAAAAGGAGCAAAATTCAAGCAACCCAATGGCAAAGATAGCCCACCCTTGCTAGATCCACAAGTGGAAGAAACTCATTGGGAAAAATTTGTCCATGAGTCGATGATTGGTAATGCCATGACTTATTTCTTATACTTATCACATGGCTTATTTTGACTTATTTTACACAACTTTAATATTATATATTTGCATTTTGGGAATATGATATAACTTAATTTGTCAAATATATCTTATGTAAAGAATCATTTTGGAAACATCTTTTAGTTCATAATTAATAATAGGAATTATAGAATCAAGATATGAAACACCAACAATTTTAATTTGTAGTTTTTTATGCCATGGGTTAGACATGCTCCATCAAGTTCATTCAATAAGGGATAACAAAAATCTGAGTAGTTGTTTAAGAAAAATGTTTCCACACACCTTTTTTTAGTTATTAGTTATATGAAGTCTATTATCATACATAATGTTTGCATGTATTCAAGTAAAAATGATTTAGATATCTAGCATTTTAAAATACTTACAAGTGAATTTATTTTTCACCAATGTGGAAGAACATTTTTAATAGATATGTTTTTATTTTATTAAGAATCTAGTGAAAGAGGCATTTCTAAAAGAAATTTAATGTTGATGTTGTCCTTTTGTATTATTCTTTTCCTGAATGAGAAATTACACTACATTCTCAAACATTTAGAACTGATGTGAGACATTAGTTTCTTTATAACAAAATACTATCTAGGCTAAGTACCTTCGTAATGAATAAAATTAAACATATGCAATCACATCTAAACAAGACTAATACACATATTTTAAGCTTTTGAAGTCCATTATAATTGGATTAAAAAAATTGGCTTCTAAATGATAATTATGTTACAAAAGTCTATAGTTTACGAAAGCAGTATCCACCATCTCACAAATAGTCTCAAGATAGAGATAGAGAGTCCCAAAATTATACCTGTGTGATACTCTCAGTTATAGTCTACTATCACTAAATAATCCACTGAAGCATAATGGTTTGGTTTGTCTCAAGATGATCTTGATCCCTATGCCCAAGGCTAGATCTCCAAATCTCTAAAGTTGTAAAGAACTGCAAGTTTTATGAATAAATCATAAATTCTCATTTCAATTGAAGTATCCTAAATTTGAGTTTAAAGCACAAGGTTTCAATAATAGTCAAAGAGGCATGCTCCTTCCATGCATGATAGAGGGATGTAGGCTCTAAATCAAAAATAAAGTTTGAATGAGTTCTATACCATAGTAAGTGCAAATCAAAGCAAACTCTATCTTCCATCCACTATAGTGACAATGAAAGCTAGAGAGGGAATCCTTAGTGGCATTGAAGACCATAACCATTGTTTAGGTTGTAACTTGAGAGTTATCACGTTTGAACACAACCTATCTAAAGTGATAGAGCTAGTTCAACGCATTAAGATACCATCGCATCCCCTAAGAATAAGATGACATATATGTACAATGCAAACTAGAGCAAATGGTAGTGGTTCCCAAAAACAAAAGCTCCTAGTGAATAATACGGCTTTCTAATCAATCTGAAGGAGTGTGCCACATACTTTTACTTTCTATTTCCTCCTGATGGCCATCCTCTTCATGTCTTGTATGTTAGTGTATGTAGAGTACATGATTTTCCTACCAAATTTATCTTATAAATAAGTCCAAACTAAATTTAATTTGCAAATTGAGTTCATTTTTCACATATGTGTTGACATAAAAAGGTGACACATTGAAGTGAGTGAACTTATGGCCTATCAACTCTTAATACTCTTTTTTCAAAGCATGCACATTATTATAAAGTTGTTTTACTCTGTTTATCCTCATTATTAATGTTGCTACCATATCTAGTCCTGTCATCCCCTATTGTACTGAGTTATAGTACATATCTCCTGGATAGGTAGCTCTAATCTCTCTCATCACATCCTATTTTCCTTTTCTATCAAATCTTTAGTGTATGACTTATTGCACTAAAAATACTATCTTCTAAAAGTATACTCTTCTTTTTATTCATTTTTATTGGTCCTTGCATCCCTCATAAATTCTCGTAGCATAATTTGTATCCCATCACAACTTATTTAGTAAGACATTTTAAATATAACTACCTACTAAAATTAAGAAAATGCAAAGACTTCAAATCTATAAGAAATAGACCCATGCTTACCAACTATTCTAATGCTATTAAGTTTGCTACTATCGAAAGTGAGTTGCCTTTTAGGCCCATGCTTGTTAGATTTGTGGGAAGAAATTGAAATAATATATGTTAGCAGTTTTTATGAGGAAAAGTAACTCAATGAATAGTAAATTCATTTAATAGAAAAAAGTTTGAAGACAGATGTTTACAGGGAAATCACTCACAAAGGGTCATCACTGCTACAAATTATTCTTTAAGCATTTATGAAATGTGGATCTCCTTCAACCCAATTATTTGGGACATTTATATCCTCTACTATTTTATGAATAACAAGTATTGTGTTCAATAATATTAAGTGCAAATGCTAGGTGAGGTAAAATTTTATAGATGAAATATTTAATCTAATGGATATATATCATTGGATGTTTCATGAATGGTGAGTTTATTTAGTTAGAGACTTATCATCCCTAGTGTGTGTCAGATTCTATATTTCCATTACATTGTAAACCTCTCCTCCATTTATAAATGGTCCATTTTTTTTAATTCTTCATAATGACATAAAACCAACTTTAGATCAGTTTCCCTTGTGCCAAGATAATGGATTTAAACTTGTATAACAGACTATATAAACAAGTTCATAAACCTTACAATTTGCTTGCACTTCCAAAAAAACACTAGTAGATCATATACACATCTTAGGGAATGTGAAAAATACAAAGAAGGTTATACGCAATATACAACAGAATAACCTTAAAAGATAAATAGCTATTTATAAATAGTTGTAAGAAATACACTACCAAAATAAACACTTGCATTATCAAATGTGCAAAGATTTAATGCTCAATCAAATACACTTAGTATTGTAATTAGGTTTCACACACAGACTATGTTAACATCACTGTAGGTTATTCATGTACCATACATAATACCAAAAATGTAGCTCATCTTCTAACGTGGACTTCATACAATGAACTTCTATCTTCCTTTTTTTGGAATACTCTAGATAGTTATAAAAACCAAGATGAAGGTGATCATATCAACTTTAGTGGACAATAAATAAACATTTTAGTTAAATTCTTGGATGGCATGGCTAAAAAAATTGACAATAATGTTAGGAGGCAAAATTACCATGAGAACATGTCCTCAAACATAAGAGTTAAGTTTGAATGTGTACACTGACATTCCCCAAATGAAAGATTGGTCATGTCTCCAACTTGATGATTGTTAAGAAAGACTTGGGATGCATTGTTCCTTGGCATGCTTAAGTTATTGATATTGTAGAAATATAGTGCAACATAAAAAGAACCTGCAATAGGAATCCAATTTGTAAATGCATATGTTATTAGTATTATTTTTTCCATTATTGTGCTTTGAATAGTTATCCATAATATATCATCGGGTGGATGGTTCCATAGATTATCCCCTAATGATCCTTAGATGTTGAGATTTCTCATTGGTGATGATAAAGATTAAGGCTTCAAAATGCAACTGTGTGGATCATTTAGATAACTACAATTACAAATAAATTGAGTTCTATAACTAGTAAAAAGTAAGGTTAGGAGGAAGTTTAGTATTAAATTGAGGAATATGTTATCCTTAATTAATATTTATCCTATTAGACCATAATAAGACTTACTCTAAATCCTCGTTATCAAATGTGCCAAAATTCAAATGACCAATCACATGTAAGGCCTTATCTAAATCCATATAGTTATACATGAAATATTTCAGTTGCCACAACTCAATAGTTAAAATGAAGAGATAATGAATGGGTTCTATTTCTAAATTTGGTGTTAGGCACAATGGGAATCTATCTCTTTCAACTATTATGATGAGCCCTTAAATTTCTTTAAATAACTTATATTTCTATTAAGGAACCACTATATTGTTAAAATTGTTATTCCCTTGGGTGAATGCTTTCTTGTCATCATCTTGGAAATAATCGAGACCACAGGAATGCTCAAGGAAACAAAATGTGTCTTGATATATTCCCACTAATAACAGTGATTGAATCTTCATGTTAAATCCACTTGTAAATGAAGGTCCAAATGAACATCTTCTTTGCATCTTATAGGGACCTTAGTTTTTAGCTTGAAAATATCAAGCAGATTCATCAATGAAAATGAGAAACATGTACTACATATTCACCTAGGTTTAGAGAGAAGAACCCTATAACAATACCAACATCACCTTGTGACTATATTTCAATGCCCTTATTCTTGCATTCAAACATCTTATAGTGATTTTAACCTTATTCATATACCTCCACATCTCCTAGTAACCATTCAATGAAGTATAGTTGTGCCCTTATTCATATAATCTTTTACCTTATTTTAAATTGGCATTCCCATACCCTTATCCTACATCCTTGGTGATTTATGTCTTGTTGATAGAATGCATGGTGGATTGGACTTCAAAAATTTGATAGAGCTACCCATTGATATTACTATTATGTGATATTTTATTTAATTCAAGATTATTGGCCATGGAAAGCATTTACGAGGCATGAAATTTGAGATAGAGACCCAAAAAATCACTCAAAATGGAAGGTGCTACACTTTTGTTATATATTTTTAGCCCAAGTCATGTTTTGTTACTGTTCTATAATATTCAAATTTTGAAAAGTTTTCTAAACCATAAAAGTAAGCTTTTGTCATGAATACTCCATAACTTCTATCAAGTGTTATGTCTTTCAATCCCTAGTTTTTCTTATTTTACATCACTCAAGTGGCATCAACAATTTCCAGTGTCTCAAGTCATGGTGTTCCCATAGTTAGGCTTCATCAAGTGAACTTAAAAATCCATTTGACTACCTATAGAAAAGATAAAAACACTATGCTACTTTAAACTTTTAACTCTCTTCATTTTTGTGCCCAAGTTGAGTAACATAATGACTATATAGTCCAACAAAACCCCATTTTTTTAACTATGTTTTTTTTCAAGGATCTCCGCTCAATTACTTTATATATTTAACTATACATGGTGAGCATTGAAATGATTTTGTTACAAATTATGTTTTTTGATGATGAGTATATAGTATGCATTATACTTTATGTACACCATGATAACTATATTCTTGGTGGCATTTTTAGGTAACTGCTTGTTTCGTAATTATTTTTTATTTATTGTGCATCATCTAGTTTCATAATTTGATTTAATGTTGTGATTTAAATAAGGATGTTACTAGAAAAGGGCTAGAGAGAGATAGGGCTTTTGTATTTGGATAAGGTATTTCAAAGTTGTGCTGAGATTAAAAGTTGGATTCTTTGATAATGCAGTGACTACAACCTCAGAAGTTGTCACCAATATTTCTAAAGACACACTTGTGAATCAAGATGCTCTTAGTGAAAAGTTAGTCACATCCTTAATCATCCTATCCTATGGAAAAAGCTTAATATCTTAAGAATATTGTAATATTTAATAGTTATAACAGTTTTAGTAAGAAGTATAGATTCTTATATATTTTATAAAGAAAAATTTATATATTATCCTCAACATATTTTTTTGGTAGATTCGATGGTATACAAAGAGAAGGGTAGATTCATGGCATCAAATCATGATGAAAAGACTAAGAATAGTTACTATTGAAATGATTACCCTTAGCTTGTATTGCAATGAATCATGCATTTGTGTAGATTTTATGATGAATTATATTACATTTTTAGGTTCCAAACTTCTTGATGAATACATCATTATTTGTGTTTAGTTATATAGCATCATTTTACCTATGTTGAAAACTAGCCTTGCTATCCTTCCCTCTCTTAGATTTACTTTTAATACCAGGATGGATGTATAGAAGGGTTCTCATGTGATCGGATATTAATTTATGTATAGAATACAATAAAACATGCACCATCATAGATCAGGGTTTGTCCTCCATTAAAACAATCTATTCCTTTGTGGGAGAAAATAGAATAATACAAAAATACTCAGCTTCTTTGGATGATTTGATAAATCTATGGTTAAATAGGGACTCAAAAAAGGTTTGGCCATTGGTAGCAATGGAGTTTCTTCTGCCATTTGAGCATTCATGTCTTTTTATGCAATCCATTTGGTCATGTACCATGGAGAGAGTGGTGGAAGATTATTTGCAAATGGTCTTACATTTGTCACTGGAGGCTTGTATGACTCCTAATTTTCCTTCTCTAGTTTTTTTTAGTATATTTATATATGGTATTTTGGATATTTTTATTTTAAAAACTTATGTTTTTCTTTGAAATCACTGTATTGTATTAATAGAGCTCTTTTAAATACTCTTCCCAACTTGAAGTACTTTAGTGAGGCCTATGTTGTTGCACATCACATATATGATATGATTAAGAGATTTTCTACCATAAATTATGATGATAATAGATGGGAGGTGCTAGACAAGGTCTATACAGAGCTAGATTTCAAAAATGTCAAATTTGCATAGCCATTTAGGCCACACACCAAATTTTTGTATAGTTTATGTCTTACCATTCTTGGAGGCTAGACTATGACGTTGGTTGGAAGTAGCATATCTAGGAAGACCACTGTGATTTCTTTACTTGAGAGGTTCTACGATCCAATTGTAGGAGACATAGTGGTATATGATATAAACATTAATAACCTCTAGTTGAGGTGGTGGAAGAATCAAATATGATTGGTTAGTCCAGAACCAACCATGTTTATAACATCCATTATAGAAAATATAAGACTTAAAAAGGGGGATCCAACATGGAGGATGTATTTATTGTAACAATGGCTTCCAATGAACACAATTTCATCAATAATCCACCATATGGATACAACACTCAGGTGATTATTTTGTGTTCTATAGTTGACACTAAGATAATTCATTTATGTTAAAAGACATGAACCAAGTCCAACTAGGGCTCCCACAAGTCTGACTAATACATAAAAATAACATCCCATGAAACTCTCTAGCTTTATTGTGTTGAAAGTTTCATTGAAATTAAAAAGTTCAATTGAATTTGACTTGTACTCAAATGTTATTTTCTGTTATTGGTGATATTTTTTATTGTACTCAAATTTTATTTTATAATGGATAAGCTAGGCCTATATTGATATAAAATATTTACTCAATTTTACAAGAATTTGAAAGATGGGTTTAAGGAAGAAGAGTAAGCTTTTTTTTCTTTTTCTTTTTTCTATTGTACTCAAATTTTATTTTATAGTAGATAAGTTAAACCTATACTGATGTATAATATTTACTCACTTTTGCAGGAATTTGAAAGATGGGTATAAGGAAGAAGAGTAAGTTTTTTGAATTACACTTAAGAGTAGAGATAACTTGGAAAGTTGGTACAACAAGATTTAAAAACAATGAGGATCATCAAGTGTCCAGATGAATCACATAGTTCTAAGAATGGATTTTGGAAGAATATATTGAAGTTCATTCCTCTACCATTCTATGTTAAGGGTTAATGATATTTAGACATCCTTTTGTATTTATTCTTTTTCATATAATAAAATGCCTATAGACCCATAAATTGTGGGCACAATATTCCACCCATATTGTTTTGGTATCATTGACAAAATTTATTGATTTGTTGCACTAGAAATTTTTTTTTCTCAATTTGAGATGATTTGTTTAAATATTATCTCTAATATTGTCTCAAAACACTCCCATTTATTGTAGTGACTAAAATGTTGAGCAAGCTCAAATTATCCTTTCTATACCTTAATTATTACAAGACCAATATAACAAAAAAAAATGTTATTGAAAACTATTTTCAGGATCTCTTTGGTAAAGTTCTCCTTAACCGTTAAAATGTTCCAAGCCAAAGTACAAAACTTGATTCATGTGAAAAATGACTGGTTAACTTTTCTGGCAGTCAATTACGAAACTAGTGAACTTAAATTAAAACAAGGTTCCTGTCTTACACATTTTATGCACAAAATCTTCTTAGCAAAATATAGGCTATATTTGTATTTATCTTAGTGGACAATGCCATTCATACTTTATGTTTTATTCTTATGTGTCGTAGGCTTCCAACAAGTAATTTAGATAGTTAATAACAGTTTTTATAATATCTATATCAATTGCATCAGCATGTATTCTCAATGTTTTTTTATTTCAACTAGTATTTTCTTAAAGAAATTGTTAATTTACAATACAATCCATGTGTATTAAAGTATTTCTAATTCTGCTGTAATGTATAACAATATTTCAATTTAACATCTACCATATAGGCTACCTCATCCTATATTATTTGAAAATATGACTTTGTAAGTGCCCTCATGACTTTATTTGAAAATATGACTTTCATGGACATTACGCTTATCTCTGGATGGTGGTACTTATATTTACATATAGAAAGAATTTTTTTCAACTGTAAGATACAGTCAATTTTCTTAAGATTTTTTCCAATGCAACAGAGAATTTACGGAGACTGTTCACAATATCAAATAATTATATATTTTCAATATATATTTAGTATTTTTATGTCTTTGCTTAATTATGAACTGAATGCAAAACAATTATCAATATAAAAATAGGGACTACCAATTATGTGGTCCTTATTTTAGATGCCATTTATCCGTCAATTAAAAATTTATATACCATTCCCAAATTTTTGTTTCCTGGCTGGAAATTTTAATACTAATTCTTTCTATCAAATAAAAATTTAGCACTAAGAAAAATCAACGGAGTTATTCCAAATACATCCGAAAGATTGTACTCTTGTAAGAATTCACGAAAGAACTTAGGATTTCGTCGACGTTCAAATTTCATTAAAGAGTTTACGACTAGAAAACTATTACAGTTTGAGAATATTACGCAGTTTCAGGTGGTCCAGTAGAATTGTTGATTTTTATC
Organism: Torreya grandis; assembly: GCA_037957365.1. NCBI lineage: Eukaryota > Viridiplantae > Streptophyta > Pinopsida > Cupressales > Taxaceae > Torreya > Torreya grandis. Next base: position 5,802,000 of record JARHVA010000080.1, on the reverse strand, counting down.
ATAATGATATTCCTTTGCATTTGGATGTGTAGGTAAAATAAGCGTGTTTGATGACGTGTGGCACTTTCTTTTATTGGAAAGGTGATACAATTTTGGCTTTGGTATGTACCGTGTTGTGGACGTTGTGTTGTTCTTGAAACTGCACAATTCCCATTTCAATTCAAACACCTTTTTATGCGTTCATGAAATTCTTTCGTAAATTCCTTACAAATTAGTCATGCAGATTGTAAAAACTGATGAAGAAAAACTCTCAATTGATGGCTGACAGCCTACCTTCATTCAGCGTGGATAACATATATATTATCATACCAAACTTCCTTAATCTTATCGTTTGCTATGCTCATATTAAAGAACTCATTTAAAATATTTAATAATCTCCACGTTACACTGAATAGAATTCGCTTCTAGAAAATACCCAAAAAAAAATCCTAGAAGATTTAAAAAATTAATTAATTAATTAATTAAAAAAAACATTGCTGAAAGCACGCAGCATTGAACTTGATTGATAAGGAGAGACGTCGTGTCAAATTTCACTTGGATTTGTATAGAATCAATGCAAATTACAATCGGAGTTTAGCTTTAAGAAACTATGTATCTGTTTCTAACTTAGATTTGGACTTTTTCAGGTCTCCAAAATGAAAGTGTGAATAAAATGTACGGTGGATGTAAATAGATAAATTTAATTGAAAGATATTTCATTTAGAGGAAAAATATCCCATTGTTTTCAAGCTGCTCTTTTAAAACAGTAAAGCTTGTCATCATTCGTTGGCAATTCTCTTTCAAATTTACATTTCTAAAAAGTACTAAAATGTATTCATTGAACAAGTCTGTGGTATTTATTGAAGAATAAAATGGTGAACACTTGTATTGATTGAGAGGTATTTCGAGAAAGCGTAATCGGCCCACTTCTGTTGTTTCCCAGTCAACATTGTAAGTGGGTATTTAGATTCCAGCAGCTTTCCGTTTCTGAGGATCTTTCCATGCATTCTGTTAATTGAAAACCTGGTTTTTTTGTATCGGGGATTAATCCTGATTCATTCTGCCTCCAAATGAGTTTGAACGATTTCTTGTTAGACAAGAAACAGAGCAGAAAAAACAAGAAAATAAACACAGAGTTATGCAGATTGCTACAACAATGAAAAATAACAAGATTTTATTAATCTTTTTGAAAATCTTTATCTTTTTTTTTTGTCTATTACAATGCTGCGCCCAAGGTGTCTATAAATAGATTTGAAAGCAAAAAATAACTGAAACTAAAATGATCTCTTAACTAATCCTTAACTAATCTTCTAACTGCTTGAAAGAACTGACTGTTAACTGCTTAAACTAACTGATTCCTAACTGTCAGTTAACCGCTGTGCATGCATGAGGAGGGAGGTGCAACAGTCAGTTAAGTTGTTGATGGAGAAATTATCTCCAGCTGATCTTCAGTTTCTAACACTCCCCCTTAATTTCTACCAATAACAACTTCAGCGTTTACAATGCCTAAATTTTGTCTTAAATAATCAAAGGTGTCCTTTGCTAATGCCTTCGTGAATATATCTGCGAATTGATTTTCAGATCTACAGAATTCTAGATGGATTTATCCATTATTCACTAACTCTCTGATAAAGTGAAATCTTGTATCAATGTGCTTGCTCCTCTTGTGAAAAACATGATTTTTTGATAATGCAATTGCTGATTTGTTGTCACAAAAGATTGGTGTTGACTTCTTCTGTGCTTGTAATAAATCTGTCAATATTCTTCTCATCTAAGTTGTTTGACATGCTGCTGATGTCATTGCTAGATACTCCGCTTCAGCTGATGAAAGTGTCACTATAGGTTGCTTTTTGGATGCCCATGTGACCACACCTGTTCCTAAAAGAAAGGCATGTCTAGAAGTACTCTTCCTGTCATCAACGCTGCCTGCAAAATCACTATCAATACAACCAATCAAACTAAAATTGTTAGTTGTGGAATATAAAATTTTATATTCTATAGTTCCTGCCACATATCTCAATATCCTTTTTCCAACTTGCCAATGTGAGTCTTTTGGTGACTCCATGAATCTAGAGATTAAACTGACTCCATACATGATATCTGGTCTTGTAGCTGTAAGATACATTAAATTGCCAACTAGTCTTTTGAGTATTGTAGAATCAACATTAGACCCTTTGTCTTCTTTACTAATTTTGGTCCCTGTAGCAACTGGTGTAGGTGCTGGTTTACAATTCAGCGTCTTAAATCTCCTTAACACATCCTTTGCATATTTAGTTTGACAGATAAAATTTTCTTTCTCTGATTGTACAACTTCTATACCCAAAAAATACTTCATTAGTCCCAAATCTGTCATTTCAAATTCTTTCTTCATTGTTGATTTAAATGTGTCTACAGACAAATTTTTAGTGAAAATCAAATCATCAACATACAAACACACAATCAAAATCTGACCTTCTTTATTGATTTTTGTGTACAGTGTAGGCTCACTATTGCTTCTGCTGAATCCATTATTTGTCATATATGAATCAATATTGCTATACCATGCTCTTGGTGCTTGCTTGAGACCATAAAGGGCCTTTTTCAATCTATAGACTTTTTCTTCATGTCCTTGCACTTCATAACCTGGTGGCCATTTCACATACACTTCTTCATCTAGAAAACCATTCAAAAAAGCTGATTTTATGTCCATTTGATATACATACCAATTATTTTGAGCATCTATTGCTAAAACCATTCTAATAGTATCAAGTCTAGCAACTGAAGCAAACGTTTCATTATAATCAATTCCATGTTCTTGTGCAAAATATTTTGCTACTAACCTTGCCTTGTGCTTTTCAACATTTCCATCTACATCAAATTTAGTCTTATAAACCCATTTGTCTCCTATGCAATCCTTACCTTCAGTTAGATTAGTTAGATCCCATGTTTGATTTCTTTCAATAGCATTCATCTCTTCATCCATTGCTTTTATCCAATGTTCCTCATTAATTGCTTCTTCATAATACATAGGATCATGAGTGAAAAGAGCAAAATTTAAACACAAATATAATTTTTCTTCTTCTTGATTATAAATCTCATTCAAATTTCTCATTTTCTTACCTTTCAATTTTGACCTTAAAGTAGCAAGAGTTGGAGCTAATTCATCACTTACTTGTGAATTTAGAGTAGGGTGACATGCATGATCAGATGATTCACCTTATTCAAACCTCCTAGGTGTTCTTATTGGAGTGCTTGTTGCTGCTTGTGAAGAGGATTGATCTCCTTACAAATTTTGTTCTTCAAATTCTTCTTCATTTTGTGGAATTGGTGCTCCAATTGTGATGGTGCTACCATCCCATGCTTCTTCCTTAAATTCAACATCTCTACTAATAATCACTTGCTTTGAAATAGGGTTATACAACTTATAAGCCTTTGATTCTTCATTATAGCCAATAAAAATGTATTTCTCACATCTATCATCTAGTTTTCTTCTCAATTTAGATGGTATAAGAGAATATGCAATACAACCAATTTTTTTGAAATAATGTACACTATGTTTCTTACCACTCCACACTTCTTGTGGAATTCGATCTCTGACACTCTTTGTTGGGCTTCTATTTAGAATATACACTGCACATGCTACTGTTTCTACCCAATATTCATTTGACAAGTGTTTGGCCTTCAACATGCTTCTAGCCATCTCCATAATTGTTCTATTCTTTCTTTCTGCTACACCATTATGCTGTGGTGTGTACCTTGTAGTCAATTGCCTTTTGATGCCATGATATCTGCAAAAATATTGAAATTGATTAGACATATATTCACCTCCTCTATCTGATCTAAGTACCTTGATGTAACGGCCACTCTACTTTTCAACCATTGCCTTAAATGTTTTAAACATTCCAAAAGCTTCAGACTTATTTTTGAAAAAATAAATCCACGTCTTTCTGCTAAAGTCATCAATGAAGGTTAAAAAATAAGTACTACCTCCAAATGATGGATTTTGCATTGGTCCACATAAATCAGTATGGACTAGCTCCAATATTACCTTTGCTCTATATGAGGCTCCTACTGGAAAGCTCTCTCTATGTTGTTTTGCCAGAATACAACTATCACATGAACTTCTTGGCTGTTCTATTAGTGGTAAACCCTTCACCATATTTTTCTTCTATAACAAATTCAAACCTACAAAATGTAAATGTCCATACCTTAAGTGTCATAGCCATGATTGATCTAGCTGCATGGTCTTGAAGTGGGCTTCCTCTTCTCCTTGGATGCACTGAATTCGAAGAGGGAACATCCGATTCTTGGTCATCTCCACTTTTCCTATCAACCTGTCACTTGAAAACTTGTCCAGTATTGTGCAAACATTATCCATAAAAGATACTCTGTAACCTTTCTATACTAACTGTCTAATACTCATAAGATTATGCTTTAGTCCAGGTACAAAATAAACATTAGGTATAAACCTTCTTTCTCCATTTTTTGCCAAAACATTTATTACTCCTTTACCCATTACATCCACTTTGATTTCATTTCTTAATTTAATTTTAGATCTTACAGAATCATCAAGACTAGAAAAAAATTCTTTATTCCCTGTCATATGATTACTACATCCACTATCTAAGAACCAAATATCTCTACCTTTTTCTTGAGTAACATGACAAGTAAGAAATACGCTTCCAGGATTAGAACTAGATTCACCTGGATTAGAACTAGATGCATTTGAGTTAGTAGCATTCTGCTTGTCCACATATCCTTGTTTCCTTCTGTAGTCACTTGCATAATGTCCATATTTCTTGCAATAATAACATTGAATATTAGATTTATCAAACATCTATGAACTTTGCTGGAAGTGATTGTTGCCACGTCCTCTATTGCCATAGTTTTGATTACTATTTTCACCTTGATATGGATTATTCCTTCTATTTCTGCCTCTGCCTCTTCCTCTGAAGTTTGAACTTCCTCTTCCTCTTCCTTTGCCAAATGATACCTATGACTTGAAATCATTCTCAAGAGAAGTATTGTTATTCCTATTCATTTTGGATTCATGTGTTAGCAAAGAACCCATTAATTCATCTACAGATAACTGTTCCAAATCCTTGGTTTTCTCAATAGCTACAACTATTGCATCAAATTTATAGGGTAAACTCCTGAGTATTTTTTCTATGATCTTCTGATCCGTTATATTTTCACCATTAGATCTAATTTGATTCACTATATTCAACACTTGACCCATAAACTGGTCTATAGTCTCTGAATCATTCATTTGCAAATTTTCAAAACTTCGCCTAAGAGATTGCAATTTAGTAATTTTTAGCTTTGTATTACCTTTATTAGTCTCCAAGATTTTCTATGCCTCTCTGGATCTCATTGCTACTGCAACTCTAGAAAAAATTGATTCATCCAGTGCCTGTTGGATTATAAATAAAAATTTTGCATCTTTTTTCTTGTTCTCTTTAAGCTCATCCTTTTGTGCTTGAGTCAATCCCAGTTGGGTTGCCTCATCCTGCGGTTCTACAAAACCATTTTCTACCAAATCCCAAACTTGTTATGAGCAAAACAAAGTTCTCATCTTAATTGCCCAAAAATCATAATTCTTACCATTGAAAATGGAAATTTGATGCTAAAAAATACTATTATTCATTGCCATGTCTTATGCTGAAATGATTAAATCAACAGTGGCTGCAAAGAGGATTGAAGTGCAATTCTTCGTTGTGATTTTCCTTAACTATAAACAGCTGCAACTTCTCTATGAAGGAGCCCTATAGAAATATCTGCTCAAGTGATAAAAAAAGCTTCTGTGTTTTTTTGTTTTTTTTATACTCAAAAATGGAAAAAAAAATAATATCAACTTGTAGCAATTCAACGCAAACACAAACAGCAGCCTTCACTATGTACAATAGCTCCTTGGCTATGCTTCACAGCGTTCCAGCCAAGAAAAGGGAACAAAATTAAAAACATAAAAAATAGCGCTTTCAAAAACAAGTCGACCAATCGGCTGTTGAACTATGAAAACTTCTTTTGGCTATGCTTTTCCTTTTTTTTTTGTTGAGTGCTGCATCCTTTGGCTGCGCTTTCAACAAATCAGCACCTCAAACCTACAAAATCATGAAGATGATTCTCAAACTTGTGCTTTCTCTCCCACAGCTCTCCTATCAATGCCTTGACCGATTAGACTGGGCTGACTGTGCTATTTCACCTACGACTTGTCGGTGCTTCTCTGTCTCCTTAGTCTTTCTTTCCAATGAACCTGGGCTCTGATACCACTTTGTTAGACAAGAAATAGAGAAGAAAAAATAAGAAAATAAACACAGACTTATGCAAATTGCTACAGCAATAAAAAATAACAGGATTTTATTAATCTTTTTGAAAATCTTGATCTTCTTTTTCTATCTATTACAATGCTGCACCCAAGGCATCTATAAATAGATTTGAAAGCAAAAAATAATAGAAACTAAACTGATTTCTTAACTAATCTTCTAACTTCTTGAAAGAACTGACTGTTAACTACTTAAACTAACTAATTCCTAACTGTCAGTTAACTACTATGCATGCATGAGGAGGGAGGTGCAATAGTCAGTTAAGTTGTTGATGGAGAAATTATCTCCAGCTGATCTTTAGTTTCTAACATTTCTAATCTGTTTTTCTTTAGTGGGCTTTGCCACAGCTACAAAATACCAACCTGAAAGGTGTGGGTCGATGAATGTGAGTTACCTTTTTTGGATTCACAAATCTGATAATGGATTCCCTGGTTTTACTTTGGTTTTGCTATCAACAAGATTCTCATTTCCCTTTTGTCCTATTTAGTGGCCTTTGTAGCGGCTGCAAGGAAATAACTATTAGAGCTGCCAAAGAAGAGAGGCAGCAATGTTGGCAATAAGACTAAAACAAACAAATCTATTTTACCCTAAATACAAGTGTGTATGAGAGAACAACTCTATTTTCAAAAAGGAAAAAATACACAAAAAAATAAATATATTTATATTGCTTCAATAAACTATTGTTACAAGCTTTTGCATTCAAGATTTTTCTTTCTACAAATGTTGTTGTAATCTATGCAAATCTATTCTACTTCTCGTTTGTTTTGATAATGCTATAGCTGCTCTATTTCTTTCCACATGCTTTTGTTATGCTTTGTTCTTCTAACTCTATCTAGTCATGTTATGTTCCCTCTATTTTGCTACTGCATAGACTATACGACTGCCCCTGATTAACTCTAGAGCTAGTCTGATTAAATCCCTTCTCCAAGAAGTTTGTATCCACGAATGATCGATGTAGTTAGCCAAATGCATGCATGATATTTGCATTCATAGTTTAATTTTAATTATTTATTAATAACTGTTGTTTACTCCATGCATTTAGATCCCTAAAATCTTTTGTTGATATTTAACTACAGGCAGCTTGTTTTTAAATTTATTTGTTAAACTAATTTATTTCAATGCTCCTTTTCTATATATAAAGATTATGAATAGTGTTTGTTATATTGAATAAAATGTCTTATCTTTTGAGATTATGTATTTTTTGAGTAGTTGGTTATTGTATTTATTCTATATTATTTTTAAATAGCTCTTAGTATAGTGTTAGAGTTTTTATTTATTTTGTTTCAATTGGTACCATAGTAGGTTACATAAATTTAATTTTATAGGTAGCAATTTCAACTTATCGATTATCCCCAGAATGGTAAATAGCAACAACTTTCCATTCCAGTGTTCATTACTTATATGAGACAACTATGATTATTGGAGCATTAATATGAAGACCCTACTATTGTCTGAAGAACTTTGGGAGTTAGTGAAAGTGAGATACATATAACCTATAAATTTGAATGATCGAAATGCTTTGATAGTAAACCAAAGAACTCGATTGAAATAAGATGAAAAGAAGGAAAAGTGAGCGTTATCTGCTATCCAATCCCCATTGGATATTTCAATTTTCCTCTGTATTAATGGTATGACAAAATCAAAGGATGCATGGGAGGCTTTACAGATCACATACCAAGGTTCTGACAAAGTTAGATTGGTAAGACTTCAAACTTTAAGAAGAGATTTTGAAAATTTAAGGATGAAAGAAGTTGATTTTATTCAATATTTTATTACTAGGACTCAAGGTGTTGTGAATCAACTTAGAACACAAGGGGAAGCAATTAAAAAATAAAAAATAGTAGAGAAGATGTTGAGATCTCTTATTCCTAAATTTAATCCAATGGTGATAGCCATTGAAGAAAGGAAAAATCTCACCACCTTAAAAGTGGTAGAGTTGGTTGGTTCTTTACAATCTCATGAGGAGTGTATGCAACATTCTATGGAGAGTTTAGTGTAACCTTTCTAGTCTATAGTGAATGTTGAAGACAAATCAACAACTCTTTTTTCTGAAACAAATAAATCTCAAGTAGAGCCTTCCAATAATAGAGGATATGGTAGAGGAAGAGGAAGAAGCTATAATAGAGGAAGAGGAAGAGACAAAAGTTTTTTGGATCGGAGAAGCATCCAATATAAATATTATGATCGTTATGGAGATTATGAATCTGAGTGTAGAAAGAAAAAAATTGAATTGAACAAGTTAAGAGCTAACTATACTGAAGAGTCTTTTGAAGATTTCAAGCACTCCACCTTTTTCAAATGCAATTTGGTGTAAGAAAATAAAAAAGATGTGTGGTTCTTTGATAGTGGCTTCTCAAATCATATGATAGGTAAATCTAATCTCTTTGTCAAATTTGATGCATATGTAAAAATTCAAGTAAAATTTGGTGATGATAAAGAGGTTGATGTGATGGAAAAATGTACCCTTATTGTAAAAACTAAGCAAGGAAATGATACTTTTCATGTGCCCAAATTATAGCATAACCTTTTAAGTATTGGGCAGCTTGTAGCAAAAATTATAAAATTGTGTTTGAAGACAACTACTGTAAAATATTTGATAAATCAGTTAATTATCATCTTGGAGTGAAGGTTCCTATGATAGACAATAGGTTATTTACTCTCACATTGCATTCTACTACTATGTATGCCTTCAAAGTAACTACAGATGATTTGTGGTTATGGCATCAATGCTATGGTCATCTGAATTTTCAAGGCTTAAATTTACTTCACAAGAAAAATATGATGAGAGGACTTCTAGTAATTCAAGCAAAAGAAGAAGTTTATTCAGAGCATGCACTTGGCAAACAACATCGAGATAGTTTTCTAGTGAACAAAACTTGGAGGGTAAAATCTCCTCTAGAGTTTATGCATGGTAACATTTGTGGTGCTATGCAAGAAGAATATTTGGGTAAGAATCTTTATTTTTTGACATTCATTGATGATTTTTATCATAACACATAGATTTATTTTCTTAAGCAAAAATTCAAAGCTTTTGAATGCTTGAAAAAATTTAAAGTTATATTTGAAAAACAAAGCAGATATTATCTCTAATTACACATAAAAGATAGAGGGGGAGAATTCACTTGTAAAGAGTTTTTCTATTTTTGTAACAAAAATGGCATCAAGAGACAACTTACTATAGCCTATATCCCCTAGTAAAATGGTATTACAAAAAGAATGAACCATACCATTATGGAAATGGCACAAAGGATGTTGCAGTCAAAAAATCTTTCAAATTGTTATTGAGGAGAAGTAGTGGCAATAACAGTATACATCTTGAATTGAAGCCCCACAAAATCAATTCACAACATCATTCCAAAGGTAGCCTGGAGTGTTCATAATCCTTCAATGGCTCATCTTTGTGTATTTGGTTGTCCTACATATGTTCATATTCTAGTTCAGAAGAAGAAGTTGGATGCAAAATCTCAACATTGTATCTTTGTGGGATATTTTGATGCAACCAAAGGATATAGATTGTATAATCCTGACACAAAGAAAATGATTATTAGTTGGGATTTGGTTTTTTATGAAGGGGTAAAATTACAATGGCAAAAAGGTGCACAACAAAAAACTCCAATAGTAATAATAGACATAGAAGTTGGAAGTGTTCCTCCTCTTCCCAAAAGCTCAAGTGGAAGTTCAAGACCCAATAGTAGCTCAAGTTTGAGTTCTCTAAGCTTAGGTTCACCAAGTTCATCTACTAGCACACCTTCATGTAATAGTTCAAGTCCAACATCAAGTCCAAGCTCTTCAAGAAAGGTATAAAGTTTAAATATAATTTATCATAGGAGTAATGTGAATGCAATTAATAATTTTACTTTGCTTAGTAAAACTCAAGTTGAACCCTCTATATATGAAGAAGTAGTAAAAGAAATAGTATGGATTGATGCTATGAATGATGAGATGCAAGCAATTGATAAAAATTATACATGAGAATTAGTGCAACTTCCAAAAGATAAACATGTGATTGGTGTCAAATGGATTTATAAGGTGAAAAATCATGTTGATGGTTCTATGAAAAGACATAGGGCAAGACTAGTTGCTAAGGGATTTGCACAAACACTTGGAGTAGATTAATCAAAAACTTTCAATCTAGTTGCAAGACTTGATACAATTAAGATTTTTTTAGCTACTATTGTACAACATAAATGGCTAGTTTATTAGATGGATGTAAAATAAACATACCTTAATGGTTATATAGATGATGAAGTCTAGGTGGAACAATCCAGGGGCTATGAAATTATTGGTAAAGAATAGTTGGTTTACAAAATGAAAAAAAATCTTTATGGGCTGAAGCAAGCTCCTCATGCCTGGTATGTAAGGATTGATAGTTATTTCTTGAAGAAAGGATTCAACAAAATCTATTCAGATCCAACCATGTATGTCCAACATGTTGATAATGATATTTTCATTGTTTATCTTTATGTTTATGATCTTACTTATATAGGTATAAATAAAATTCTCATGGGGAAATTTCAGGCAGAAATAAAATAGGAATTTGAAATGTCAGATCTGGGACTCATGCATTATTTTCTTGGTGTGGAAGTCCAACAACAAGAAAAAAGTATTTTCATTTGTCAAAAAAAAATGTAGCTGATTTATTGAAAAGATTTAGATTGATGACATGCACAACAATTGCAACTCCTGTAACCCTTGGTGAGAAATTAACCAAGGAAGATGCAAGTTCCAAAGTGGATGCTACTTTGTATATAAGTTTGGTTGGGAGCCTCATGTATCTCATTGCAATAAAACCTGAAATTGTGTATGCTATGAGTCTCATCTCTCAATTCATATAAGATCCACAAGAGTCTCATTGGTGTGATGAAAAAAAAATCCTATGATATGTTAGTGGTACACAAAATTTTGGCATTCATTATTATTCCATAAACAAAATTGAGCTAGTTAGCTACACAGATTTTGATTGGGCTAGTTCTATTGATGATAGAAAATCTACATTTGGTTATGAATTCTCACTTGGTTCTAGAGTTATATCTTGGAGAAGTAAAAAGTAGGAAATTGTGGCTCTCTTCAATAAAAGCAAAGTATATTGAAACATCAGTAACAAGTTATCAAGCAATATGGATTCAAAGGATATTGGTTGATTTAAATTTGACTCAGAACATCCAACTAAAATTTTCTATGATAACAGTAGCACTATTGCCATGATGAAAAATCTTGTGTTTCTTGCTAGATCAAAACATATAGAGATCCAACATTAGTTCATTTGAGATTTGGTTCAAGACAGGTAAGTCAAATTGTAATTATATCGTACACGTAACCAAGGATTTGATATTTTTAGCAAACATCTTCCTATAGCTAGTTTTGTCGCTTTACAGGATCAGTTGGGCATCATCCCCATTGATCATCCACGGGGAGATTGAATAAGTTTGAACACATGCATGATCAATGCAATTAGCCAATTACATGCATGATATTTACATTCATAGTTTAATTTTAATTATTTATTAATAGTTGTTGTTTACTTCATGTATTTAGATGCACAAGATTTTTTGTTTAGAGTTCACTACGGGAATCATGTTTCTAAAACTATTTGTTAAACTAATTTATTTCATTACTCCTTTTCTATATATAAAGATTATGAAAAATGCTTGTTATATTGAATAAAAAATATTTTATTTACAGTATATATATTTTTTGAGTAGTTGGTTATTATATATAGTCTGTATCATTTTTTAATAACTCTCATCATAAGTTTATAGATTCTATTTATATCATTTCACTTCTTCTATTGAGTACTGGTGTATAATCTCTTATTTCTATGTAGATGCACTACAACTTCAAAGTCAAACTTTTTGCCATTATTTTTTTCTAGCTTATGCGACACACATATTCCCACTCAGACTCTTGTCAACTCAAATTCAAAATCTTGTGCTATCATTTATCAAAGCATTCATTCTATTAGATAATAGAATTAATATCTCCAGAATAAATCTAGTTTTTATAAGCAAAAGTTTGCATGTTAATAGCTATTAGCAAGTAGTTTTTATTTATATAGAATATATATATTTTTTAATAGTTTATATGATCAACATTTTGAAAAAATTCATTTTTAAAATAGATGCTCTTATATTGATTTTATGATGTAAAATTGACTATATAATTAATGCAAATAGAGATGCACAATAGTGTTATTTTTTCCTATGTTTAATTTTGTCAATGTAATTTGTTCTATTTTCAAATCTCCATTAGATTATATATTAGTCTTCTATCATCCTCTTTTTCCTCAGTTTGGTATCAAATCTAGGTTCTATATAGTCATTTATGGCTTCTGCATCTAGTGCGTCTCTTTCTAGTCTGGAAACTCCTCTATTCACAGGGGAAAAAAAGAATGGAAAAAAGTTTGTTTAGTAAATCAAATTAAATCTCATGGATAAACTATGTATGATAGAAGAGTAGTGGAAAAAATACCTAGGAATCTTCCTACAAAATGTGATCCCTTAGTTGTAGCCATAGAAGAAACTAAAGATTTGAGTCAAGTTTCAATTGATGAGTTACATGTCTATTTAATAAATCAAGGGCAAAGGTTAAATAGGTCACATACATCTTTAGAACAAGCACTTTCATCTTAGATTCTTGTAAGTCATGGAAGAGGTGGAGGTAGAAATTCATATACAGGTGGATGCAATAATAGTCCAACAACCCTGAGTGTAAGAGGACCAAATCAAGATTATAATCATAATTAATCAATTAATCAAAGATAATAAAAATCTCTTGTGAAGTGTCACTACTGAAATAAATATGGGTACTATGGCTATGAGTGTAGGAAGAAGAAATATGCTTAGAACACAAAAAATCAAAATCATTTTGCTAACTCTACATCAAGTTCCATGTTTATAGCTTGTACAAGCATTACTGAAGCAATATCTACTAAATATTCTATTGAATGTAATGTTGCTCAAGAGATTCCATATGATATTAGGTATTTGGACTCTAGTTGAAAAAATCACTTGTTAGGAGACTTAGATTTATTTTCAATTTTGGATAAGTTAGTAAAGATCGATGTTACTCTTGGGAATAATAACAAAGTAATTGTAATGGGCAAGGGAACAATCAACATTCTAAATAAAAAGGGGGAGCAAAAGATTATTCAATATGTTTATTATTTTATAGGTTTGAAATATAATCTTATGAGCATTGGTCAAATAGTCTAGAAGGGCTATAGAATTTACATTGTAGACAATGAATGTGTGATTGTGGATAAAGCTCCAAGTACTCAACTAATTGCCTAGGTACAAATGAAAAGTAATAGAATGTTTCCCTTGAGATTATAACTAGTTATGAAAATAAAATAAACATAAGATATTTTTGAGCCAAAGAATACATAGTCAAGAGATGTTATCAAGGCAAAAAATACTCGACATAGCTCTAAATTTTTTCAAATCATCTTCAAAACAACCCAAAATAGTGCTGAAGAAACACAATTAGATATTGAATTAGTGATAAAATATGAATCTTGGATCTGGCATCTTAGGTTTGGGCATTTAACATTTGGAGGACTAAAATTATTACACAAGAAAAACATGGTGAAAGGTATTCCATTAATTCAAAAACTAGAAAGAATTTGTGAAGGATGCATTTTGGGGAAGCAACATAGAGAGACTTTCCTAGCTAGAAAATCAATAAGAGCAAAGGCGCTAGTTGAAATTGTTCACTCTAATTTGTGTGGATAAATTCAAACACCTTCCATAAGAGGTTGTTCATATTTTATGACTTTTATATATCACTACACTAGGAAAACATGGGTGTACATTTTGAAACATAAATCTAATGCATTTGGGATTTTTCAATAGCTCAAGGCCTTAGTGGAAAAGAAAAGTGACCATTATATCAAATTTATTAGAACAAAAAGAGGTGGTGAGTATATATCCAATGCATTTTTAAAAAATTTCAAACAACATCGTATTCATAAGAAATTCATTAGTATATATACACCATAACAAGATGGAGTGGCAAAGAGCAAAATAAGAATAATAATGGACATGGTTAGAGTATGATGAATTCCAAGAATATACGAAATGAATAATGGTTAGAAGTAGTAGCAAAAGTCTTAGGAACTGTTTTCCTCAAGAGGCTTGGAGTGGAAAAAAACATAGTGTTGTTCACTTCAAAACCTTTTGTTGTGTGGCATATGCACATGTGCCTAATGAGATAATAAATAAATTAGACATCAAAGGAGAAAACTGTATTTTTTAAGATATTATGAGGGTAATAAAGCCTACAATTTGTTTAATCTAATCAGTAGAAAAGGTATAATAAGTAGAGATGTGCAGTTTGTTGAAAATGAGGCATGGGATGGAAGTATATAAAAAAAATAGTATAGCAGTTGTTATTCCTCAAGATGATATGGTAGATGGAATGATAACACCACAAGGTATTTCTCATACAATACCTCCTTCCACTCCTAGAAATGCACCTCAAGTCATTGAAGAATCTAAACCTCCATCCACAGCTAGGAGGTCTTCAATATTTTAGTCAACTTCACTTATACAACAAGCTCCACAAAGAACATCAGTAGTAATACCTTTAGCAAGCATTCTTGGATCTAGTCCATCTATTTCAAAAAAATCTATCTCATCATCAAATTCAACCGTAGAAAGTCTATTGTAGCAAAAACAAGAATTCTTAGTGAGTTATATGATGATACAAATAACTCTTTGTTATTTTTTTTATTAGTTTCTCAAGTTATTGATCCAATCTCTTTTTAAAAATCTATAAATGATGAAATTTTGGCTCAAGCCATCAATGAAGAAATAGTTTCCATAGAAAAAACCATACATGGGAGTTAGTAGATCCTCCTAAATGGAATGATGTGATAAGTTTGAAATGGGTCTACAAGACCATGTATAGTGAACATGGAAAAGTTTAGAAACACAAGGCAAGATCAGTTGTAAGAGGGTTTACACAATAGCCTAGAGTAGATTATAATGAAACATTTTCTCTAGTAGCCTATTTGGACACAATAAGAAATGTGTTAGCCATTACAACCCAAAACAAATGGCCTATATATCAGATGGATGTGAATTGACATTTATACATGGATTACTTTTAAGAGGAAATGTATATGAAGTAGCCAGAAGGCTATGATATTGCAGGACACGAAGGAAATGTGTACAAGTTGAGAAAAATTCTCTATGGACTGAATAAAGCTCCTAGAGCATGGTACAGTAGGATTGGTTCCTATTTAATTCAAAATGGCTTTAGTGGGTGAAGTACTGAACCTAATTTATACATCAAAATCAATGACCAAGGTAAACTTATGATTTTATGTTTATATGTAGATTATTTAATCATTAATGGATATTTATCCATAGATACATTTAAAGCAACCATGAAGAAAGAATTTGAGGTGATTCACCTAGGTCTCATGAAGTATTTTTTGGGCATTGAAGTTCAACAATTAGAAGATGGAATATTTATCTCACAAATAAAATATGAAAATGACATTTTGAAAATATTTAACATGCTAAATTGCATTCCAGCCCCAACACTAGTTGTAACAGGATTAAAATTAAGCAAATAAGACAATGAGTCAATTGTTGATCCAAATTTAAAAAAAAAGATTAGTTGGTAGTCTTATGTATTTGATGGTCACAAGGCTTAATATTATGTATGTTGTGAGTCTCATCTTAAGGTTCATGGAGTCTCTTAAAGACTCACATTGGTATGATGAAGAAAGAACATTGAGATATATATGTGGAACTAAAAATTATGGAATCTTGTATACAATATCTGATGAGTTCAAACTCATAGGTTACATAGGTAGTGACTAGATTCACAATATAGATGATATAAAAAGTACATCTACCTATTTTCTTCATTTTGGAACAAGGGTAATTTCATGGACATCAAAGAAATAGCCCATAGTCACTCTTTCTTCTACAGAGTTGAATATGTGGTAGCCACAGGAGCAATATGTCAAGTTGTCTGGATGAGAAGAATATTGATGGACCTGATACATAATCAAGAATATGCTACAAAGATTTTTTATCAAAATAACTCTTCTATAGCATTATCTAAAAATCATGTATTTCATAAAATAAGCAAACACATAGACACGAGATATCATTTCATCAGGGAGGTAGTTAATAACAAAGAGATATGTCTAGAATTTTGTAGATATAAAGATCAATTTTCTGATATATTTACAAAAACCTTAGGAAAAGAAGAATTTGAGTATTTGAGAGGTTGTTTAGGCATCTATGATCAAGGATATATAAGTAACAGAGAGTTATAGGCCATCTTTGGAGAGACAAAACTAGTTTAAGAAATGTACAAAAGATATTTTAAAAATCACCTCTTAAATGATAAAGATATATAAAGTCAAAATTCATGGGGAGTGTTGTAGAATACAGTTAATTTCTCCTGAATAAAGCTCATTTTTGTAGACAATAGTTTACATGTTGATAGATATAAGTAATTAGTTTTTTATATAGAATATATAGTTTTTTTAATAGTTTGCATGCTCAACATTTTAGAAAAAAATCCTCTTTAAAACAGAGGCTCTTGTACTAATTTTACGATGTGAAAAAGATTATCTAATTAATGAAAATAGAGGTACACAATATTGTTGTTTAGTTGTGTGTTTAATTTTCTCCAATATTTTTTTTAATGTAATTTGTTCTATTTCTAGATCTCTATTGGAGTATATATCAATCTTCTATCATCCTCTTTTTCTTTAGTTCATGTTCAAACTATTGTCCTCTTGTGAATAAACATTTGATTCAGTAGATGAAGCACTTGTTTGTTGATGTGTTGAGATCTAAATAAATTTAAAATTTGTTAGAGGTAGGTGAGAACATTAAGATTTATTATTTTAACACTCCCCTTAATCTTTAACTTACTATTATGTTCTATTTAACCCTTATACCTATAACTTATCTCAGGGGATACATTTGAACTGTTTATGTGTCTCTAGAGTTGATTATGCATACATGGAGTTTTTTTATGCTCATCTAGAGTTTCTTTGTATGGCTCAAGAGATACTCTAGATATCCCTGTATGGATCAAAAGATACTCTAAAATTTATTATATGTTGATTTTGAAGCTGAGTATACACTCTAACATAGAGGAACTACATGTGAAAACACTCTAAAGTTGAATGAATAAAATTTTGGAGTTGTTTTTACATTTATGAACCCAAGTTTGTCTCTTAGATGTTCAAAAATATACTTTGACAAAGGATGAGTAAATACATCAGTGAGTTGTTGCTTTGACATACAAAATTGAATTTTAATCGCTCTATTTTTAACTAATTATCTAATGAAATGATATTTGAATGTGTATACATAATATTTTAAAACTTTATTAGTTACTAATATTTTCTCTCTTGTAGGGACCCATTGAATCTCAATCTCTCTAAGTGCATGTCTTTGAATAAGTTAAAGGATTGAATGATTTTATTCATGCACAATAACATATTAAATACATTGATAAATAGTTATATCAACTATATATTTACCTAACTACTATGCCAAATAATCACCTAACCAGCCTTATAATAGATCATAAAATGATATAATCAAACAATGTAATATGAATATGATTAGCTACGCTAACATTCCCCCCTTTATCACATTGTTTTTACAAATGTACCCCTGAAATAGATCAAATTTCACCTTGCCAAGAGACTTGGTGAGTATATTTACTACATGTGAATTTGTAGGGTAGTACTAGAGCTAAATGTGGTGGTTCAATACTTGTTCTCAAATATAGTGGCATTAGAATTCAATGTTTTTGGTACTCTCATATAACACTAGATTCTTCACAAGCTTTAACACACCCTTATTTTTGTAGAAGATAACTAGTGGCTGATCTTCAAGAATGTCCATGTCAAATAGAATGTGATGTAACTAAATTGCTTCACATGTAGCTCCTCATGTAGCATATTATTCTCCCTCTTTGGATGAGAGAGAAACTGCAAATTGATTCTTACTTATCCACAAAATTGGTCCAAAAAATATACTCTGAGGTTGATTTCTTGCCATCAATAGATTCAACATAGTTTGAGTTTGTATATCCTTGTAATAAGTAATTTAAGTTCTTGTATTCTAGACCATAATCAACTGTACCTTAGACATATCTCAAAACATGCTTAGCTATAACCTAATGACACTTCTTTGTTTTTTGCATGAATCTTGAAAGATAGCTGACAACAAAGCATATGTTTGTTCAGGTATGAGTCAAGTAAATGAAACTCCCAATAAGCTGTCTGTAGTGAGTTTCATCTACTTGAGGTGACTCTTGATATCGAGATAATTTTAAACCTTTCTCCTTTGGAGTTGATATTGGTTTGCAATCTATCATCCCATATTTTTTTAGGAGCATCTTGGTATAGTTTATCTACAAGACAAAAATATGATTCTACTTTTTCCATATCTTCAAGCCAAGACAATAATGAAGTATCCCCAAATATATCATGTCAAAGTATTTATTCAAGTAATTATTTACTTCTTCAACAAGATCATCTAAACTTCTTTTAATCACAAGATCATCCACATACAAAACCAGAATGATAATCTATGTGCCTACCATCTTGAAATACAAATTTATATTTGAGGGGCTATAATTGAATCTTTGATGAGATAGATGATCATCAATATTAATGTAACATTCCCTAGGTGCTTTCTTAAGTCCATAAAGTGACTTAATTAGATGACATAACTTTTGAGGATGTTGTTCCTCAATGAATTCTTTTAGCTAGGTTATGTCATGTCCCCTTTTCAGTTGACATGTTCTGAGTTCATGGTTAGCCTATTATGCGACCTTCATAGGCTGATAGGGTGGTTAGAGGGTCTTGATGGAGATTGGAGTGGCTTCGATTAGCAGAGTTTTTCCAATTGGCTTTCGTTTGGGCTCGATTGGACATGTATTGAGGGAGATATTAATATTTGATTGATTTAATCAAATATTAATTATTTAGCCTATTTTTAATTAGAAACTCTAATTCTAATTTAAGAAACCCTAATTAGGGCAAGCATATCTTTTGAGGGTATAAGGGTTTCTCATGGAGGCCATTATTGATTAGCCATTGATTATTGATTATTGATTTTGAAGAATTTCTTCTGTGAAGACTGAGCCTAGGGTTCTAGGATTCCATTTGCATTGGAGAACGTTCCCTCTTCAGTGTGTGCAATTAAGAGGCTGTGGAATATTAGCTGATCTATTGCCAAATTGAGAGATAGCTTCATCCAGAAGTTATCACAAAATTTACAGGGTTGAGAGATAACTTCACACAAAAGTTATTACAGATATTCCAGGTATTTATTTCTTTATGTTTTGATTCAATAAATTATACAGCTAGAGATCGTCTGTGCTAGAAACATATATTTTTAGATCAGGGGTTGAAAACAGGCAAGTTGTGCTCAATTGGCGGCCGTACGAAGTCCGTACAGGTCCGTACAGATCTAGGTAGGTACCGACCTCGGCAGGCAGAGATTCTAGTGACCGACATCAGTCGACGAAAGACCGACATCGGCAGAGAAGGACCTATAGTGACCGACGTCGGTAGTGTATCGACCGACGTCAGTGATTGTGTGTTCGACATAGCAGGCCGAAACAGAGTTACCAGATTCAAACCCATTTTCTAGATTTGCAAAGCCAGGGTTTTCAAGACTGTATTTCATATTTTATATGCATAATAGAGGATTGTAATTGTAATAATTTAGAAGGACAAGTGATAAGATCTGTGATTTGCTATTAAGAGACTATATTATTGTTATCATTCTAAATTTATTCAATAGAAATTGTATCTTTGTTCAAAGTTTTTGTGTTGCTATATTTCCTATTTGGTGGGGATATTACAGTGGTATTGGAGCATTTGTAGGAAAAAAGGAGCCCCTAAGTAAGGGACATCATAGTGGTATCAGAGCTAAATTCTGCCAGCCTGAGGGTCTATAGATCTTATGCAGCCACAAGAGTTGGGACCACACAAGTATAACACACGCAGTAGAGCCTTGCTTGAAGGTACCCAGTTGTTAGAACAATAGCGGATTATCATGAGTGATAGACGTGAGGGCAGCCCACCCAGGGGCCACAAGTATGATGCTGATCAGGACACCAGAGACTTTCACCGTGCTATGGTGACAAGCCAACAACAGATGAATCAGACACTACAGGCACTTATGACTATGATAAGGGAGATGAACGCACCTGATGGATAGAACAGGGACCAAAGAGATGACAGGAGTGCTATGGTTAATCAGAGACCACAGCAGACTCACTCCAGAATAGCTGATAGACCTACACGTCCTACATTTGTTCAAGAAGAACCAGAGGCACCAGCAGAGGAGGAGGCAGGGAATTCCCCATTTGCAGATGTTTACATGGCTGAAAGTGATGAGTGGGACTTATTACCTCCTCATGTTCAAGAGAGGACATCCTTTGACCATTTTGTTAATCTGAGGAGAGAGCACTACAGATTGGTTAGATAGGACAGGAGGCCTAGAGTTCAATTCAGTGAGCTGAAGAAGGCTACGGGTAAGCTTTCTTTGACTACTTTTGATGGCAGCGGCAAGATGACAGCTCAAGCTTGGGTTCATAAGATTGACACATTTTTGGCATTGAGACCAATGCTAGAGATAGAGGCCATCAAATACGCCACTTTGCACTTGGATGGAGTAGCACATGATTGGTGGTACCATGGTATGGTAACACTTCAGCATAACCAGGTGACAGAGTACCAAGACTTTGTGGATAGATTGGTTGAGCAGTTTGACAGGAAATATCTCGAGGTTTAATTTTGAGATCTGGCACAGTTGAGACAAACAGGTAACTTGGAGTCCTTCATTAGTGAGTTTCAGAGATTGGCAGTCATGGTGCCCAATATTTCAGAGCGTAGATTGGTAGTTCTCTTCATAGAGGGATTGGCAGAGCCATTGAGAGGTTGGATCAAAGCCTTTGATCCTCCTTCATTACAGGTAGATATGAATAAGGCACGTAGTATGGAGATGGCAACCCCATCCCATAAATTTAACTCCAAGGGTACTTCTTCATCTAGAGACCATAAGTGCTCCAACGCAGATACAGAGAGACCGGATTTTAACATAGATAAATCCAGGGTTAAAAATGATTCAAAGGCCAATCCAGCAGCACCACCTTTGGATCGTGAGGTGCTTAATGATCTACGTAGGAATAAGCTTTGCTTCTACTGCAAAGGTCCATATGATATCCATCACGATTGTCTTTTGAGGCCTAAGGGCAAGGCGAATCGTGTGATGTGGGCATATTATGAGGATTTAGATTCTGATCAGCAGAATAGTTCTGAGGGGGTAGAGGCAGAGGCTTTGGGGCCTAAGGTAGAGGCAAAGTTAGAGCTTCACATACAGGAGGCACACCTATCCAACATTCAGTCGGATGAGTCATTCAGACTCCGTGGAGTTTTGGCAGGGCAGAAGGTTATCACCCTTCTTGATACAGGAGCCACACATAATTTCATAGATGCTAGATTTGTGAAGAAGCGTGGACTCACTACCGAAGATTTTGAGGGCATCAGAGTTAAGGTAGCCGATGGTCACACTCTTAGGTGTGAGCGTATGATTAGAGACCTCCCATTGCGCTTGAACAACTATGAGTTCAAGGCTGATTATTATGTGGTAGACATGGGGGACATAGACTTAGTCTTGGGTATGAAGTGGCTTCATTCATTTGAGGAAGTTACTCTTCATCTCAAGGACATGGAGGTTCTCTTTGATGTTGATGGGAAGACACATATTCTTAAGGCAATACGGGGCAGCAGCTTCAGATATATGTTTTTTCATCGGATGGAGGTACCTATACCACATGACATGATAGAGGGCGATGACGAGTGCACATTGGCACCAACACAGGAGAGGTATGAGGATGAGCTTGGTCTTGGGGTGAGTTCAGTTCAGGAGTTGTCACATGTGGTGGGGACTCAACTTTTTGTTACAGTCGGGTCACAGGTTGATGATGATATGACTATTTCTAGACTTCACAATTCAGTTTTAGATATTATTCAGGTAAGGAGTTTGCTTGCTGATTTTCATTTATGGATTAGATGTTGGGGTGCTTATCTTAGTACTAGACAGGATGTGATGCCATTACATGAGAGTTGGGATGGACATGGCATGGGGTTCGTGTTAATTGATAGTGGTGGAGATCATAACTACATTTGGGATCCAAGTGGATATATTGATTTGTCATTCAGCGATTGCTTGAGGGCAAGCAATTCTAGGAGGGGCAGATTGTCATGTCCCCTTTTTAGTTGACATGTTCTGAGTTCATGGTTAGCCTATTATGCGACCCTCGTAGGCTGATAGGGTGGTTAGAGGGTCTTGATGGAGATTGGCGTGGCTTCGTTTAGCAGAGTTTTTCCAGTTGGCTTTCATTTGGGCTCGATTGGACATGTATTGAGGGAGATATTAATATTTGATTGATTTAATCAAATATTAATTATTTAGCCTATTTTTAATTAGAAACCCGAATTCTAATTTAAGAAACCCTAATTAGGGCAAGCATATCTTTTGAGGGTATAAGGGTTTCTCATGGAGGCCATTATTGATTAGCCATTGATTATTGATTATTGATTTTGAAGAATTTCTTCTGTGAAGACTGAGCCTAGGGTTCCAGGATTCCATTTGCATTGGAGAACGTTCCCTCTTCAGTGTGTGCAATTAAGAGGCTGTGGAATATCAGCTGATCTATTGCCAAATTGAGAGATAGCTTCATCCACAAGTTATCACAGAATTTACAGGGTTGAGAGATAACTTCACACAAAAGTTATTACAGATATTCTAGGTATTTATTTCTTTATGTTTTGATTCAATAAATTATACAGCTAGAGATCGTCTGTGCTAGAAACATATATTTTCAGATCAGGGGTTGAAAATAGGCAAGTTGTGCCCAATTGGTGGCCGTACGAAGTCCGTACAGGTCCGTACAGATCCAGGCAGGTACCGACCTCGGCAGGTAGAGATTCCAGTGACCGACATCGGCCGATGGAAGACCGACGTCGGCAGAGAAGGACCTACAGTGACCGACGTCGGCAGTGTATTGACCGACGCCGGTGACTGTGTGTTCGACATAGCAGGCCGAAACAGAGTTTCCAGATTCAAACCCAATTTCCAGATTTGCAAAGCCAGGGTTTTCAAGACTATATTTCATATTTTATATGCATAAGAGAGGACTGTAATTGTAATAATTTAGAAGGACAAGTGATAAGATCTATGATTTTCTATTAAGAGACTATATTATTGTTATCATTCTGAATTTATTCAACAGAAATTGTATCTTTGTTCAAAGTTTTTGTGTTGCTATATTTCCTGTTTGGTGGGGATATTACAGTGGTATCAGAGCATTTGTAGGAAAAAAGGAGCCCCTAAGTAAGGGACATCATAGGTTATGTACACTTCTTTGATATCACCATTAAGAAATGCACTTTTCACATCCATCTCCTGAAGCTTCCACCCCTTTTGTGCTGTGAATATGCAAACAAATCTAATGGTCTTGATATTCACAGTGGGTGAAAAGGTCTCCTCATAGTCAATTCCTTCATTTTGATTATATCCCTTTAGAACAAGTCATGCTTTATATTTGTTAATAGATCTATCATCCTTGTACTTTATCTTGAAAATCCATTTGTAACAAATGTATTTATTTGTTATAGGCAGATCGACAAGTTCCCACATCCCATTTTTAATGAGAGAATCATATTCAACATCCATGGCCTTCTTCCATTGAGGTTGACATAAAGCGTCTTGAACTATCTCTGGTTCAGTGTTGTCAACTACTTAACTCATCAATGGGAGATTAACTTCCTATCTTGCCTATCTTTTAGTCTGAAATCCTAATGAAGTATATGGATTAGTAATGAAGTATATGGATTAGAGTTCAAGTGGGAGTCCTTAATGGTGATCTCTATCCATTTTGGACATCAATGTTTCTATTCATTTGATGAAGAATTGTCTTCTATATTTTCAAGATCAATGAACAACTTTCCTTGTAGCTCACCTTCTTTATGAGAAGGTTTTTCATTTTCATAATCTAGCTATGGGAATAGACTATGCAAGGTGGTATGTTCTGGTTACTTCTATTATAATGAGTCAAATGATGACTCATCACAAACTATATACACATAATATTTTCAAAAAAAATTCACTTACTGGTACTTTGTATCTTGCAGGAATCTATTGAGTCTCAATCTCTTTGAGTGCACACCTTAAGGGGTGTATTGAGTAAGGGATGGGAAAACCATTGGTGCTTCATAAGATTTTTGTCCCTTTTTCCACTTACCATCTACACACTTATAACCTAAAATATTCTTCTCTGTTGTACCCATTCCAATCATTTATCATTTTTATCCTACTTTTTGTTGCCTTAACCCCCTTTCACTAGTTGACTATACTAGGTCAACTAGGTCGACCCTATATAGTTTTCAGCCTCTGATTACTATACAGGGTCGATAGGGTTGACCTTATACTATTTAGGATCTAGTGATTTACCTCCCAAAAACATACAGGGTTGATTAGGTTGACCCTCTAAAACCAACATATTCAGATGGATTTAGGGTGAGATCCACCTATATATACAAGTTCATTTCTAACCATTTGAGAATAGAAAAGTGAAGATGAATAAGTTTGAATGAACATTTTCTTGTTGACCATTCTACTTGAGAAATAAAACTTAGGGTTCTATACTTTCTTTGGAGATGAGGATCTTGTCTTGTAGAGAAGTTTTTTAGATGCATAGATACGTTGTGTAGCCTAAAGCTGATTTATCTTTATTATCCTTACATACCAAAATAATATACTATGAAGCACCTTGGCCAAGGGAGAGATTAAGGATCGGTGGGTTAATCTTCACAGGTAAGTATTCCTAACATTATTTCTCCTTTTTAAGAGTAGATAGATAATGCAATTGTGTTTCTCTTCCATGCCCTAGGATTCTGTATACATTGATGTGAGTATATTTCTGCTATGTATGTTTAGTTTATTTTGTTCTATTTCTAACCCTCACTTTGTAGAACAAGATTTGGTGTGCACTAGATTTTATTTACTTTCTTGTTATTAGAATAGATTGAACATTAAACCTAAGAATATTTTTAGGGTTATTGCATGGTTATTTTAGACTTTAGGCTTTGGAACCCTTCCTAGCATAGTGTATTGTGACAAGTGATCCCCTAATTGAGTCTAGCGGATCCCATGTTATAACCGAATTACATAGTGTCAATAAGGACCTAAAAAATTACGTAAAAACATTGCATTAAATGAATACAACTATTGTTGGCAAGAATAATGGTTGAGGAATTTGACATGGTGTATAACAAACCTTAGTGAGGTCTTGAAAAAATAGAGAGTCATGGTAAACACATTAAAGTCAAATTTGTAGCTTCTCAGGCAATGATAGACTTGAAAACTTACATAGGTAAGATGCATGAAGCTTTATAAAAGGTCAAGAAATGAGTTTAAGGGAGTGATGAATAGTTTTAAAATGTGTAATAAACTAGAAATGACTAGAATATGCATTTACAAAGGTTCAAAATGTAGTGGAAGTGTGTGTAATAAACTGTAGGAATCTTGAACTATGGAGAAGGTAATTTTGTTCAAAAAGGCTAGTATCCCTGTATGTGAATGTGTGTTGAGTTGTGTGTGAAGTAGAAAGATGTTTTTGAAAGGTGTCTAAAATGGTTTAAGAGATCTATTGAGATGATGAATATCATAAATAAGATATTAAGAACCATTTAAATCAACATTGAGTCTAATAAACATTAGTGTATATATGAAACTACAACCTGATTCCTAAGAGTGAATAGTGAACAAGACAAAGAGTGAGATTGAGTGTGAAAGTGATTATAACCTCTACATCAATAAGGTATGATGAAACAGTGATTATGGATGATGAGGTGATGCAGGATTATCACTGCCCAATTTAAATAGTGAAATCTAGTTTAAATGTTTTGAGTCTTCATAAGGTGGTCAAGGTCATAATAAGTCTATAAGAATATTTCTAATTTTATAGGTTTGTGTTAATTTTTAATTAGAGTTGTATTGGACTTTCTTTCCAAATCTTTCATTTGAATTTTTGAAATTTCATAGAGATTTCAATCTTGTTTCAAGAAGACCAACATTGAATTTTGTATGGTTAGACTTTAGTGAGGAGTTTAGGATGTTACAACACATATACCTAAACTCATATTTGAGAAAAATGTTAGTATTTTAGTTAGTTGAGGACACTCTCAACATACAAAAGAAGTTAGAATTCAATTGATGGTTATTTGGTAATAAGAGTCTTGTCCATGTCTTGTTTTGTATTCAAAGTTAGAGTAAAGAGAGTAGAAGGGGATAGGATTATAAATGATGAATGTAAACAATTAAAAACAAGTAAATAAAGACAAGTTATGATTATTTGTAGACAAAAAAGCAAACAAACCCTGCATCTTCTTGAATATGTGCAAAGATAGTTGCTAATGTGCATGATTGTGAAACATGAAATCAGTAAAAAGTTATTTTTGATCTTGGTGTGAGTGGTAAGTAAAAAATACTTTTTATTTGATGGTGATTATATCATTTTTCATTTGATTTTTAAATATTTTGAATGTTCAAATTATAAACTGTGCCTTGAAATCTAAGTGAAGGTTAGAGTCTTGTGGAAGAGGAGATTTTATTTGGTGGGATTTTTGAATATATAAGTAATTATTAACTTGACATAAAAATTAATTAATAGTATTTAAAAATTGTATGTTGTTATTATACTAAGGAGATTCTATGCTGAATAACTCAACCTTGTCTTCTATGAGCAAAATTTTTTAGTATACATCTATGTGAGAGGGGATATGCATGTAATAGAGTGTACAGAAAATGTATATTATGGTGATTTTATGCTCACATGATCATGAATTATTAAAATATATCAAGTATATTTCATATATTTGGATGAGAAAAAAGAAACTAACACAATCCTACAGTCATCAAGAAACCTAACACAGTCAAAGTGGTATCTCATGGAAATTGGAAAATTGAGTGTTATAGATAGAAGGAATTGAATATTTTAAGTGTGTAAAAATTATTCAAAAGAGTTTCAACCCTATTTTTAATTTATAACCCCTTTTTTAATGATTTAAAATAAATAGCCTCTTCTCGGATTACTGCAGACCTATAACTAAGTACACAGTTTATTCAATTTTGGTTAAGTCAATATACTATAGATTAAAAAGGGAAATATAACACTTTAAAAATGTTAATAGGCTAAAATAATACCTAATTCAATATTCAAAGTCATTTTAAATTCCTTTGGAAGATTGAAATCAAATTTTGACCCTTCTCAGGTTTGTAAAACCAATCCAAACCCTATATTAGGATTTCTACTTTAAAAGTGAGTTTTTAAGAGTTGTAACTGTCAATAGTTCATGAAATTTGGTGATAAATTTTCAGTTCAACATGAAAAAAATATAATATAGTGTTTTTAATTTATGTATGGATAAGTACATATGAGGGAGGATTGTGTGGTAGACAGGGTAGAAGGAAACCTAAAGACCTAATTCAAGAGTAGAAAGAGACAAAAAAAATTATCAAATAGTTGAAACAAAAACCTAGAACTTTGTGAAGAGATGGGATAAATTAGACATTATCCATAAATGATGTTTAATTGATGATTTGAGTATGTATAGGACCATACCAAGGAAATTAGCCCAAAAATGCTATAGGTAGAGTTTATGATAGAGTAAGAGGTAGTGTATGATATGAGGATTGTGTTGAGAAGTTAAGTAGGGTTGAGAATAAGTTAGAGATAAATAAAAGGAGTGGAAGGAAGTTTATCAACCCCTTATTAAATCCTAAGGAACCAAAGATAAGATTTTATCCAAGTTGTTATAAATAATAAAGATTACTAAGGAGGATAGTCTCAAAGAAAGAGAGAGTGAATGCGTTGAGAAAGGAGAATATAATGAAGAGTTTGGTGAGACCATATAAATCATGGTATAGAATAAATGAAATGAATAAAATGTAGATGTGAATTTGAAATGTATGCAGTGTCTAAAGATAGAGATCTAGCAAGAAAAGACAAAGTGAAATCTAGGTGGATATTGGTAGAGAGTTCGGACAAGTAGAATATGTAATAGGGATCTGCATCATGAGGGATGGTGAGGGGAAATGAGGGAGTGATTAGGGATGATGAGGGATAAATTATAAATGATGAGGAATGGTAAAGGTTAATAAGGGAGTGATTAGGTATGATGAGGGATAAGGAGGAAATTATTAGGGATGATGAAGTGGTGATTAGGGATGGTGAAAGCCAATGAGGGAGTGATTAGGGATGATGAGGGAGTGATTACAGATGATGAGGGATACTAAGGTTAAATGAGGGAGTGATAAGGGATGATAAAGGATGAAGAGTGAGTGATTATGGATGATGAATCATAATGAGGATCAATGAGGAAGTAATCAAGGATCATGAGGGAGTGAATAGAGATGACCAAGGATAGTGAGGGTCAATGAGGGAGTGATTAAGGACAATGAAGAATCATAAGAGAGTGATTAGGGGTGATAAGGCATGAGTAGGAAGTGATCAATGATGAGGGAGGGATGATGAATAAGTGAAACTAACACAAAGTGGTTGTTTGATGTGTTGAGGTCATCAATGTGACTTATGCTACCCCAATCACATGACTTTGTATATATTCAAAAGTGAGTGGCGTGAATTTTTTTGACAAAACTAAGACTCCTAGAAATGCTAGAAATCAATCCAAAAGGCACAAAAACCTAAAAAATTACTATATGTTTACCAAAAATGGATATCAATTGCAAAATTTGTCCTAAAATCCCTAGGGTTAATAATTAGACCCTGAAAATGCTTAAGTACTGACCTGATTGGATTTTGAAAAACTATTTTCCACATCATAAGGTGTGTAGTTGTGAGACCAACTCTATTATATGTTGAGTGACCCTAATTTATTAAATGTACTAAAATAAATTTAAAGTATAATAAGAATATGTAACAATATAAATATAAACTTATACCTAACATTTAGAGTAGTAAATATAAGATTCAGGCCAAAGTTGCCTTCATGTACAACTCCTACTTGCTTCTGGACATGGTTTTGATCTTATTACATAACAATGCATATGTGTTGTACAATGTATATGCAATATATAATTCATACACATTGTATAATATGCTATATAATGCGTATGTGTTGTATAATACATTATATAATGTGTAGACATTACATAGTGCATACACTATATTTGAATTTGAATTTAAAACTAAGCCTTTAGGCTCTAAAACAGCTTGGATTTTTGAGCCAAAGGCTTTGATTGTGAATATATGGCTGAGACTAAGATTTTTGAGAAAAACCAAAAAAAATTAACTTTAATCACCAAATACACTATGGATTTCAACATAAAAATTCAAAAAATTATTACCATCATGATGAGCATGTTGTCATCTTTATAAATATATGATTTTTATAATTTTTAGGCTATTTTAAGGGTTCAAACTATATTTATTTATAAAGACACCTTTTTAGGCCATTACATGCCGCACCTTTACATGATTATTCATGTTTATCTAATTTTTTTCGTTGATCCAAGTGCAAAAAAAATATGGTAACAAACTAAGCCTAATTATACACACATTCCAAAACAAAAATCAATTTCTATTTTTTTTTAGATAGTTAGGGTGGTCCACATGGCTGGCTATCCATGTTTTTGTTAGTTTTTTGGATCTACTTAATTGAAAAATTAATAAAAAAAACAATTCATCAAAAAAATATTAAAAAAATTCACAGCACACTATAAGATCTTATCTAAATATTCACTAAAGGGTTTCAAACAATATTTAATGACAATAAAAAATGAGTGGGCCACATGACCATCTATCTACTACATTTTCTTAAAAAACATAGGAGGTCCTCTTCAAATTTTAGATGTTTGACCTATTTATAATTAACTATTTTTCAAAAAAAAATATATTGTAAACTAGACTTGAAATTCTATAATTCATGTTTTCATACCGTCTTGAAATTTTGAGTGCAACAATTTCAAATTATCAACAAAAGTTCAAATTTATGAAATTTTAGAAAAATCATGTCCACATGTAGGCCTTTTTTTATCCCCAAATTTTGTGCACTTACCCAAATGTGACACCATATTTTTACCTTTTCAGATTTTTGTTGTTGTGTATAATTTGGTGGTATCTTTAAGAATTTTGGACCATGTTTCTTTGATATAACAACTTTATCCTTGAAATCTTTTTGCATGGACTGAATCACTCTTTCTTGTTGAAGTAAATCTACCAGTTCTTTGAAAGACACTGCTTGCTTTGTGATGTTCAGTGTCTTGACAAACATGAGAAATTGAGAGGGGAGAGATCTCAATGTGATCAGAACTAATAGCTTGTCATCCATCATTTTTCCAAGTGCAATCAATTTAGCTTGTATTTCTACTACCCAATGTAAGAATTCTTCAACTTTGTTGCCTTCTTTCATACTAAGAGTATGAATCTTTGATTGGAAATAGAGTATCTTCATCTGATTCTTCCCCTCATATATGGTTCATAGAATGTCTCAAGATTGTTTGGATGTAGACACATCTTGAATGTGAGGTTGAACATCAATGATGACACTAAGTGTGATCAATATGAGGGATTTTGCATTTGACTTGTCATATTTTGTGTGATCATCAACTCCAACCAGATGGGTCACCACTAGTGATGATTCCCCATAATTCTTCAAACTAAAGAATCTTTCACATTTTTGCCTTCCACACAGTGAAATTTGACCCTTTGAGGAGTTGGGCATCAAACAATAATAGTTTAGTTGTAGACATATTTGAATTTTTAGTTTACTTTATACAATATTTTATGATCAAAGAAGTACACTCAAAGCAATATTTATGATACAAAATGTTGTAAAAAAATGTATGTAATTTAAAATAATTTTGGTTAATCTAAACATACTAAATGCTAGGTTATTTTAGCTTTTCTAAAAACAATGCTATGACTGTGCACTCTTTCTTGGTTTCATGTGAGCATGTTTCAACACTCCAAGATTTTGTTGTACCTTTTCTAGGCATCATCAAATGATTTGACTTATGCTAAAAGTAATGATCAAGTTCCACACAATCATATGTTATTGGCTACATTTTCTTCATTCTATATTGCATACACTTGGTCAGCTTTATCGACCATGATGCTACATAGTTCACATGTCTGCTAAGTCTATATTGCATGGTCTTTTGGGTGTCTTTTTTCTTGGCCATGGGATTACAGGTCACCGTATGTTGCATAGTTTATAACCATTTATAGGTATTTTACCAAACTTGGTTGCACTAAAATTTGTATGTCATTGTATTCTTTTACACTTGACTACATCGACTCTGATAGCTCTCCGTGCTTTAGGCTTGAAATTATGCTTTGATGCACAACTTCTCCTCAGGCATCAACACCCTTCTAGATTATCTTCTTATTATATCATCTCAAGATTCACCACTTTATCCTTTGTGGGCTTATATGTTTCTATGTAGGGGTATCAAGCTTCTTCATCTAATCACTCTTTTGCTACATTTATAGCATTGTCATAGGCTATAGTTCATACTTCCCTAGGAGATGTTATGATACCAGAATGAAAGAGAAAGGATTAAATGATTTTATTTAGTCATAATTGTTAGGGTGTGGAGCTAAAAACTTTACCAAGGAGCATTCATTATCAGGTTCGGGTCTACACAGACACCGGCGTCGGTCAGGAGCGACCGACGTCGGTCACAGGCAGTTGCAGAGACACCAACGTCGGCAGATAATTGGCCGATGGCAGTCACAGACAAGCAGCAGGAACCGACATCGGTTACCTGCGTGTCCAGAAAGCTATTTTCGTGGACAGAAGCGAGTGTTTGCATGATAAGTTTGAGTTGTAGACTCAAGCTTGCATCTCTATTATTAGCATTACTATTTTTAGAGCCCTTGTTTAAGTGGTTTAACTGTTTGTTGGAAGTACATGCTCAAGTCTTCTAATTCTATATGAAGGATTAGATCTTCCTAGCTTATTGTTGTAATTGTAGAAGAACAGTACAGAATTGAATCAATCCAGGCTTGTTGGAGTTAATTGTTCTTGAGAGAGATAGCTCTTGAGGAATAGAGATCTATTGAGAGATCTATACATCTAGGAGAGGTGTGGAAGAAAGAAGCTTTCTTCAATTGTATTCCTTTTGTAAAGAGTTTGTTAATACAAGTTTTCAAGGTGTTTTCTTGTATCTCTTGTTCTTGCTATTATCATTCTAATTACTTGTCAATCTGATTTAATTCCACGTTTATTGTTGTCACAATTTTAATCTATTGTTGGTTTGATCCCCCATCAAGTGGTATCAGAGCCTTGGTTACAGGTTCAGAGCTTGATAATCAATATCAAAGTTCAGGTTCACTAACAGGTAGTTCAGGTCTGTGTAGTGTGTATTGATTACAGGTTCTCACAGGAGTTTCTGCAGGGATTTCTGTTTGAGTGGGAGAAGCAATGGCAGATGAAAGTAAATTGAGAATGGAAAAGTTCAATGGAAAAAATTACCAACACTGGAGAACGCAGATAGAGGACTATCTGTATCAGAAAGATCTCTACTTACCGTTAGGAGGTATTGCAAAGAAACCCAAAGACATGGAGGATGAAGAATGGGAAGTTCTTGACAGAAAGGCTCTGGGTTCTATAAGATTGAGTCTAGCATCCACTGTGATATCCAATTTATCATAGGCAAAGTCTACGGTAGAGTTGATGACTACGTTAGCAAATTTGTATGAAAAACCCTCAGCTTCCAATAAGGTATATCTTATGAAGCAGTTATTTAATTTGCATATGAATGAAGGTGGATCTGTTTCTACTCATCTGAATGATTTCAATGGTATTGTGAATCAATTAAGTTCAGTGAATATAGTGTTTGATGATGAGATAAAAGCTCTTTTGATATTATGTTCTTTTCTTGAAAGCTGGCATGGCTTAGTAATGGCAGTAAGTAATACTGCATCTGCATCAAATATTTTGAAAGTATAGGATGTTGTTAGTGTTATCTTGAATGAGAAAATACGTAGGAAAAGTACAGAAGAGGCATCCGGGAATGCTTTAAGTTTTGAGAGCAGAGGAAGGCAGAAAGAGAAGAGCAAGAAAGGCAGAGCAAGATCCAAATCAAAGGGGAAAGGCAGATCTAAATCCAGAAATGGCAGGAAGCCACAATGATGGAATTGTGGAAAGATGGGGCACATAAGCAGAGATTGTTGGTCAAAGCCCAAGGAGGACAACCAGCACGAAGGAAAGGAAGAAGCCAAGATTGCAGGTATTGCACAGGATGCTTTAATTTTCTCTCTGCATAATAATATAGAATCTTGGGTATTAGATTCTGGTGCATCTTTTCATGCTACTCCTAACAGGGAATATTTCAGTGACTATATCCATGGAGATTTTGGAATAGTGTATCTAGGGGATGATGAGCCCTGTAAAATAATTGGCAAAGGTAAAGTGCAGGTGAAGATGCAAAATAGCAACACATGGGTGTTGAGAGATGTGATGCATGTTCCTAGCTTGAAGAGAAATTTGATTTCTATAGGAAAGTTAGGGGATGAGGGTTGTACAGTAACTCTCACAGCAGAATCTTGGAAGGTGACCAAGGGTGCACTTGTTATGGCCAGAGGTAAGAGAGAAGGTACTCTCTATTT
Organism: Torreya grandis; assembly: GCA_037957365.1. Taxonomy (NCBI): domain Eukaryota; kingdom Viridiplantae; phylum Streptophyta; class Pinopsida; order Cupressales; family Taxaceae; genus Torreya; species Torreya grandis. The sequence continues at coordinate 5,768,017 of JARHVA010000080.1, read as the reverse complement.
GTGTAATTGTGTTACTAACAAATCTCCTTCTGTATTATCTACTTCAGATATGGATGCTAAATTGTGGCACTCAAGGCTTGGCCACATGAGTGAGAAGGGGATGTCAATTCTTAAATCTAAAGGTATGCTTTCAGATTTAAAAGGCATAGATCTAGAGTTTTGTGAGCACTGTGTATTTGGAAAATAGAAAAGGGTTAGTTTTCTCAAAACTGGGTCTACTAAGAAGAGGCACAAGTTGGAGCTTGTTCACACAGACGTGTGGGGACCGGCTTAGGTTGCTTCCATTGGAGGATCACAGTACTATGTATCTTTCATAGATGATGCCACAAGGAAGGTATGGATCTACTGTATTAAAAAGAAATCTGATGTTTTTGAGACCTTTAAGATTTGGAAAGCTATGGTTGAGAATGAAACAGGCAGAAGATTAAAGTGCCTGAGATCAAACAATGGCGGTGAGTTCTGCAGTCATAAGTTTATAGATTATTTTTACATGCATGGAATCCGTAGGCAAAGGACGGTTCCAAGGACACCTCAACAGAATGGTATTGCTGAAAGGATGAACAGGACAATAATGGAGCGTGCAAGATGTATGAGATTGCATGCTGGTTTGCCCTTACAGTTTTGGGCACAAGCTGTTGACACTGCAGTATACCTGATTAACAGAGGACCCTCTATAGCTCTGGATGGTGGTATTCCAGAAGAGGCATGGACAAGTAAAAAGGTTGATCTCTCATATCTCAAAGTTTTTGGTTGTGAAGCCTTCGTGCATATAGATAAAGAAAATAGAAAGAAGCTTGATGCTAAGTCTATGAGATGCATGTTTATTGGCTATGGCTCAGATGATTTTGGTTACAGATTGTGGAATCTAGAAACTAACAAGGTAATCAGGAGCCATGATGTTTTCAACGAAAGAGTGATGTATTGTGATCAACTAAGGAAGTTGAATCAATCTGAGCAGAGCAATGGTGAATTGGATGAGGTAAAAGTCCAAGATGAGCTCGCAGGAAAAAGAAATAATCACTTACAGGAAAACACAGAGACCGACGTCGGTAGGTTAGGAACCGGCATTGGTAGGACAGAAATCAGCATCGGATATACAGAGACCGATGTCGACCGTACAGGTACTGAGGTCGGTCAGGCAGAACTGATGTTGGCCAGTAACAGGTCTTCAGGTGACCGAAGTCGGTCACTGTCAGAGAATTTAAGTGGACAGCGTGTTGTGGATGAGTCTCAAACACCCATCAGGAGGTCAGAAAGGGTGAGTAAGCCTCCAATTAGATATTCTCCTTCTTTATTTTATTTATTGCTAACCGATGGTGGAGAACCAGAGAGTTTTGAGGAAGCAATACAGGTGGAGTCCAAGAGTGAGTGGGAGCGTGGCATGGTTGAGGAGTTGGAGTCCTTAAGAGAAAACCAAACATGGAATTTGGTTGAATTGCCAGCTGGTAAGAGAACACTTAAGAACAGATGGACCTATAGGTTGAAGGAAGGTGAGAATGGACAGATGAGATACAAGGCCAGATTAGTGGTAAAAGGATTTGCACAAAAGCCAGGTATTGACTTTGGTGAGATTTTTTCTCCTGTTGTTAAAATGACTTCAATAAGGGTTGTATTGTCTTTGGTTGCTTTTGAGGATTTGCATCTTGAGCAGCTAGATGTTAAGACAGCGTTTCTTCATGGAGATTTGGATGAGGAAATTTATATGGAACAGCTAGAAGGATTTGAGGTCAAGGGTAAGGAGAAGTTTGTGTGCAGGTTGAAGAAAAGCTTGTATGGTCTCAAGCAAGCTCCTAGGCAATGGTACTTAAAATTTGACAGGTTTATGACTGAGCACAGCTACATTAGGTGTCAATTAGACCATTGTGTGTATTTCAAGAGATTTGATAACGGTAGATATATTATTCTATTGTTGTATGTAGATGACATGCTGGTTGTAGGGTCTCACATGCAGGATATCTCAGAGCTTAAGGTAAAATTAGCTCAAACGTTTGCTATGAAGGATTTGGGAGCAGCAAAGAAAATCCTTGGCATGAGCATTAAGAGAGACAGGAAAAATCACAGGTTGATATTGTCTCAAGAAGATTATGTGGACAAGGTGTTAAAATGGTTCAATATGCAGGATGCTAAACCAGTAAGCACACCTTTGGCTGGTTATTTTAAGTTGAGTAAAGAACAATGTCCTAATTCATATGATGAGGTAGAGTACATGAGTAAGGTTCCATATTCTTCTGCAGTAGGGAGTTTGATGTATGCAATGGTGTGTACTAGACCGGATATTGCCCAAGCAGTGGGAGTTGTAAGTAAGTATATGGCCAATCCAGGTAAGGAACATTGGAAAGCAGTTCAGTGGATCCTTAGATATCTGAGAGGAACCAGCAGTAGGCACTTATGCTATGGAGGTTCAGATACTTCTCTACATGGCTATGTAGATTCAGATATGGCAGGTGATTTGGATGGCAGGAGGAGCACTACAGGTTATGTTTTTACTGTAGGTGGAACAGCGGTTAGTTAGATATCTAAGTTGCAGAAGGTTGTTGCCTTGTCAACTACAGAAGCAGAGTATATTGCAGCCACAGAAGCTAGTAAGGAAATGATATGGATGACACGGTTCATGGATGAGCTTGGTAAGGAGCATGGGAGTTGCAGATTGTACAGTGACAGTCAGAGTGCAATCCATTTGGCCAAGAATTCGGCTTTTCATTCAAGAACAAAGCACATACAGCTAAGGTACCATTTCATACGGTAGGTATTGGAAGATGGGGAGTTGAAGCTGGAGAAAATCCATACAGATAGGAATCCGACTGATATGTTAACCAAGCCGGTTACAAAGGAGAAGTTGAATCTTCATTCAACTTCTGTTGGTCTTCATGATTGAGTTGAAGATAGAGGAGCTAGAAGATGTTGCTGTACAGGTACTGGTGCAGCTGTTTATCTCCAAGTGGGAGATTGTTAGGGTGTGGAGCTAAAAACTTCACCAAGGAGCATTCATTATCAGGTTCGGGTCTACACAGACACCGGCATCGGTCAGGAGCGACCGACGTCGATCACAGGCAGTTGCAGAGACGCCGACATCGGCAGATAATCGGCCGACGATGGTCATAGACAAGCAACAGGAACCGACGTCGGTTACCTGCGTGTCCAGAAAGCTATTTCCGTGGACAGAAGCGAGTGTTTGCATGATAAGTTTGAGTTGTAGACTCAAGCTTGCATCTCTATTATTAGCATTACTATTTTTAGAGCCCTTGTTTAAGTGGTTTAACTATTTTTTGGAAGTACATGCTCAAGTCTTCTAATTCTATATGAAGGATTAGATCTTCCTAGCTTATTGTTGTAATTGTAGAAGAACAGTACAGAATTGAATCAATCCAGGCTTGTTGGAGTTGATTGTTCTTGAGAGAGATAGCTCTTGAGGAATAGAGATCTATTGAGAGATTTATACATCTAGGAGAGGTGTGGAAGAAAGAAGCTTTCTTCAATTGTATTCCTTTTGTAAAGAGTTTGTTAATACAAGTTTTCAGGGTGTTTTCTTGTATCTCGTGTTCTTGCTATTATCATTCTAATTACTTGTCAATCTGATTTAATTTCACGTTTATTGCTGTCACAATTGTAATCTATTGTTGGTTTGATCCCCCAACAATAATAGCATATTAAATACATTAATAAATAATTATATCAACTTTATAACTTCCTAACTACTATTTCAGCTAATCACCTCACTGGCACTATAATAGATTGTCAAACTATATAATTAAACAATGTGATATGAATATTATTAGCTATGCTAACAGTTTTAAAGGGTACATCAAGAAAGGGGATGGAAACCTTTGGTGCTTCATATTATTTTCATCCCCTATACCATTGCATTCAAGTTCCTCTTATCCAAATCCCTAAGTAATAAAAACTTGCTTATATACTTGCCCAAAAATGTTCTTACCTAAGTAACACCCCTTTTCTTCATTTTACTATTACATCAGCCTAGTCAACCTTATTGGGATTTAGCACATGTTATGGAACTCCATCTACCTAGCTGACCTATTTCAATACCTAATGCCAATAATTCCTAATGAACAATGTTAGTTAAATTACAAAAACAAGGTATAACATCTTGTTGATTAAATGTTGAATTGATAGAATTATATGCATTAACTGAACAAAAAAGGTTATCATTTATCACAAGGAGGTTTGGTTGGTTATAATCCTAAGGTAATGCTTCATTAAAAGGTGTAAATTAGTCCATGGGTTGACTCATAGTCAGGTAATTCCAAGGATTTTGGGTGTAAACACCTAGTTATCCAAGCAAATAAAACAAGTCCACACAATAGTCATGCAACATTGATTGTTAGTGAATGATAAAAAATTCTTCACAAATCAATGCTAATGATGTGAGAGTGGATAGAATCCTTCAAATAAACATAGTAGTCAAGTTATCCAACATTTTAAAATAAATTTCTATGGCAATTGCTTTCATTTTCAAGAATAAGTCTTCCAACCTCATGTATAAATCATGAAAGCAAATGTTGAATATGCTAATGGATTCATTAGGATCCCTAAAGGCTATATATTGGGCATAATAAAATGGTTGATAAATAAGTTTTCAAAGATAACTCATAAGGTAATACATCCATCTAGTAAGCCAAGGTATTAGCTGTATGTGTCCCTATCTAGAGAGTAAGGAAACAAATGACATGCCATATCTTCATTATGGATTTGAATCTTGATTATGCATTCTTTGAATGTCTGAATGCATAATTTTGTTATCCAAATCCCACCATGTGTGTATTTTTAATATAATTCATTAGAATATTTGGGCAAGTCAGAGCAAACCCTAGAATGTTCATAGGGCAACCACTCCCAACCAACTAAGAAAAATATGTTAGTGGGTTTAAATCCTTTTGGTGTGTTGTTTAGGCATACAAAAAAGTATGGGAAATGTAAAAAGGTAAGTATAAGATCGTCAAATGCATAAACCTAAGATATTTCTATAGGCCCTCATTCTAGTGATAACCTATTGACATACATTTCAACCATGTAATGGGTTTGAAGAAGCATAAAGGATGGACCAAAAACTAGTGATATATCAAAATATCCTGAACAGACCCTCCCTCTAGCACTAACCTATTGACGTGTTTTTTAATCATGAAATCAGTTGGGAGAAGTGTAAATGGGAAATCATCAAGTTAATATACAATAAAAAGATAATATATTATTATTTGGCACTCCTTTTAACATCAATATATTGATGAGCATTTGAAGTATGCAATGGGTTCGAAGAAATGTAAAGGAGGCCTAAAATAATAGAATGAAATATAAACTCTAAAATAATCCCATTATGACCTTCCTTCTAGTGTTAATTTATTGATGGGTCGTTTAACATGGCTTGACAACATTAGGTGGGGTATGTGAATTCCCAACCTATACTAAAAAGGAAACATGAAATGCTTCCCCCAAGGTCTCTTTCACTAGATCATAAATTAATAGATAGCTCAGTGACCATTTCATTTACTATTATGGTCTAGGGTCATTTACTAGTTCTAGAATAGGTCTTAGATAAAATATTAGAATGAAAATATCATGGTTTGTTACCCAAGAAATAAACTTAAGTGGATTTAGTACAAACATGTAGTTGATTTAAAACATGTCCATCACACGCACGCACGCGCGCGGGCGCGCGCGCGCACACACACACACACACACACACACACACACACACACACACACACACACACACGCGCGCGCGCGCGCGCGCACACACATGCGCGCACACACACACACACACATATGAATTAGATATCACTAGATCATACAAACACAATGGGACTACTAGGTTTAGCGATGATTGTAGGAATATATCACTTGAAATGGTGGTGGTGATGACTAAGAGGAAGTAGAGGCACATTCCCAATTCAAAAAACCCTAGGATAAATGAAAAGGGGTTAGACAAGATTAACATGCTGGGGTAGAGAAAGGTATTATGCCAAATGAACAAGGATAGGACGGAAAACATCATGATGATAGATAGTAGATGCCTAGACTGATCAACATATGGTCTAAAATCATTGGGGATGGAGCATCCCATTCCTTTACTATGCCAGATCCACTATCTTGCTTGGACACCACCAAATGCACCCAATCCCTTGATAGAAGAGGATGCATGGTAAATGTTTGATAAAATGCATCAGAGCAGTGTACTCAAAATCCACACAAAATTTGATAATTTAGAGAAGACAAGTTTTTAAATGATGGTAAATACTATTACTAGTAAAATTATATGTTTATGGGTATAATCAATTGACCATGTGATGACATTAAAATTAAATATTGAAAAACTATAGGGAGTCCCAATAGAAAATCATTACCTCATCTACATGTGTGAATGCATAACATTCTTTTATTGTCTATTTGTTTGTGTTTTTTTGTTTTTTTTTCAGTTTTCACCTTTGGAGAGAGTTCTTCAGGATCCCTCCAATTGAGATACACAATGGAAAAAACCCTAGGTTGTGGGTCACTTATAATGGGGTTGGACCTCCAGAGAAAGCCGGCTTCCTCTTGATGCTCACCTAAACTAATGCTAAACTAATGATTTATGGGGAAAGGGTTAGGACTATGGTAAGGGCTCTTAAGAAGGATAAAAGGGTAATGCAACAAATTTAAATGGACATTAATATAAGCTTGAACACACATTGGATCAACAAAGGATGACTATGGATTACTCAATCTCACAATCTCACTAGTTTCATAAATGCTTAATATAAGAGGTTTTAGGTAAAACACTAATCTAGACCTTCAAGTTATCTTGAAAACACATTCAAAGAGGCAAGTAGAAGGATAGTAAACTAGGAAGAATTTCCTTCACAAATTCACCATATACAAGCATACTAAGCACTAATTAAAGACAAGAGATAGCCAAAGAGTTGATACTATTACTTCAAAAGGTAGTTCTTACAATATTTTGATAGGGTTTAACCATATCAAATGAGCACACTTTTTAAAGAGTCTCAGTGAGTATCCTTGTCCCAAAAAAGAAATGATAAATTCTAAGAGATGAGAACCCCTTCAATAGGAATGAGACTAAGATATATAGGAGAAGGGAGAAAGAGAAAGAAAGTGAGAACATGCCATCAAAAAGGGAACACACCATCCTAAATCATTAATTAAACTTGAGGTACCACAATCCTTATCCAATGAAATCCTTGTCACCTTTTTGATCAATCAGGACACTGCTTATGGCTTATTGAGTGAGAAAGTCCCCAAATGTTTTAAGGATGCATTGAATGCCCCCAGATGTAGGTTCCAACACTAAACCTTTTATTTGATCCTTCATGCCATCTATCACTTGAAGACAAAACTTCATGCTCATGGATTTGATAGAATCATGGCTTTGTGCATTTTAGGTGGTTGCTTGTCTAAAATATGGCCACGTTGAAGGAAAATAACCCTTTTCATTAATTAGACATCTGCTCTATCTTCATGTTTGGATCATAGGTCTATCCTATAGATGAAAAACCAATATAAGATTAGTGGTTTTCCTATATCTACCATATTAATATAGACTTGTAGACTATATATCCCCTTTTTTTGGATTAGAATAGGTCAAAATAGACCCATTCTATCTCTATAAGAACCAAGAGTTAATTATATACAAAGGTCCTACTTTAAGAAAGGCAAACATAGTTATAGAAATGACCCTGCACGATACAAATTTATGAACTAGACATTTGTATCTAGCCTTAATAGTAATCCTTTATGTTCTTTATCACCTTGGTTGTATCAGTGTGTCCCTTTAATGGCATTAGATCAAGCTTCAATGGTGATAAGACCATCCTACAAGACCTATTTTCCTTGGTAAAAAATGGTTTCTCAAATTTTGTTGAAATTCCTAGGATCACCTTTATTTTAATTAGATGTTGATATCTAAATCATCTTATTGAATCATTGAATCATCTCACTCTATTGATTTTGATTTATAGGATTGAGTGAGAGCCATCGATCTTGCTCTTGACTTGTCAACTTTGTCCAAACTGGTGCCACTTGGTTGTCCCACATTTACACTTAGGATCCTATTGTCAATCAACTGATTTATGTACTTATGCCATGTGTCAACCTTTCAAGCTCCTTGACCTTTTGACTCTTCTCACCTTGATGATCTCCCCTAGTATGAAAAAATGCCAATCATTGGATCTATTTTGGTTTGAAAACAAATGACTATTTATAGGGTCTTAAATTTGACATCCACGTGAACGTCATTTGACATCCACGTGAATGCCATTTGACATCCACATGGATGTATTTAGCATCCTAAAGACCATCACATTTAAACTCAAATGGATTTTTGATGTGGATTAAAGTTGAATTTTATGTGAATGTATCCCATTATTTTACCAACTTTGAAGATTTATATCTTAAAGTACCAAATCATGGAGGGACCAAGTTTTCTTGAGATGTTCCAAATACCAAAAACATTTTCCCACCCAATCCGTTGTCTTTCATAGCTTTCTAATTATGTTTACAAAATTGTGAAGTGAGATGACTTGTGTGTTTCTTGCATGATTTCACATTCAAGTCAAGGTTAATAATGTCTAAGTATATAAACTTAGCGAATTCTATTTGAGGAGCCAACTTTGAACATGCATAAATTTTGTCGCACTTAGACACATTACTTGAAACTTAGCACATAAGTTTTGGGAATAAAAATAAATAGACCCATCTGACCATTTTATCTTGAGACTACCACATGTCATAATTATGAATTCATCAAACTTCTTACACATAATTTCTACCACTAGACCCAAAAATGTCTAGATGAACACAATGAAGAACCAAATGAATACCATATACCTCCATAGTCATTCCAATCACTCTTGACACCCCATAGGGTCTATAAAACATTTCCATATCATCAATATCATCTATTAGTTTCCTTGGAGAAATCATTGACAAACCTCCAAAATTGATTGAATCCTTCTTTGCAACTCTAGATCTGTCTTTTAGAAATTGATAATTTGCACTTTAAGTAAACTTAAAGTGTTTTAAAATGTTTGTGGGTAAAATAAGATCCTTGGACCACTCATCCCACCCAAAATTTTTATCCATCTACTCATCCATTAGTAACATGATCCATCTGGGTAAAATCTTTATATGTGGGCCAAAAATGGAAAACATCTTTGGTGACTCACAGGAAAGCATGCCTGTTATACTTGAGAACCTAGTCCATTTTTTCTTGACTGGTCCATTGGGTGTATGGAATCCCGCATCTTTTATAAACTAATCATGAAGATAATGCAAGGCTATCCCTATTTGGAACCTTTCTTGAAGCAAAAAAGATCAAAAGAAATAGAACAACAAACTACCCAAGGCACCTATTGAAAAGGAAACACACAGAAGAAAATAAATGTACACAAGGCACTTAGAAGAAATCATAAAATCTATTCTAACATGTACAATATGTTACAAGGATCCAAATCTATTCAATAACAAGGATTTAAATTAATTCCATTGACTGGGATGGGTAATACCTCTCCATCTAGTTGGACAAGTTGAAAAGTATTGTGTTTCTTAAATTTATGGATCAAATAAGGACCACTCCATAAGATATCAAACTTGGCATGGTTTCCTAGTTTGGCCTTATTTGAGTCCCATTTGAGGACTAGGTCCCCTTCCTTGAATCTCCTTGCTATAAATCTCTTGTCAAAGGTTTTTTTGACATGGTCTTGATATGACTCTAGTGTTTTCATAGCAAGATACCTGGTTTCTCCTAGCTCCATGATCTCTATCATCCTCACATTTATAGTTTCATCCTCCATCAACTCAAGATAATGAGCTAACTCTAATGCAGGTAACTCAAGGGAGATAGGCAGTTTGGCTTCCCTTCCATATACCAGAACATATGGAGAATTACCAATCACTATTTTAGGAATGACCCTATCATCCCATAAAGTTGTCCTTAGCTTAGTGTGCTTGTTTATGATTCTCTTCCATGGTCCTCCTAATAATCCTTAGCAAATTCTTGTTTATAGACTCTTCCAATCCATTTCCTTGAGAAATAGTAGAGGGAAGAGGTGCTGAGGTAGATGACCAACTTGAGATACCACTCACTTGTGTTCATACTAAGGAATGACAATGCATTATCTGAAATCATGGTGGCTGGGAGACTAACCCTTGTCACAATACTATCTTATAAATCTAGAACTACACCTTAAATAGCCTCCTTCAAAGTAATGGCTTCCATTCACTTGGTGAAGTAGTTAGTTCCAGAGAGCACCCATTTATGCCCTACACTTCATGGTGGATTGATCATCCCTATAAATTATAACCCCCATTGCATGAAGGGTTGCTCCACTTGAATAGGACTGAGTGGAAGGGCTACTAGTTTCTATTTTCTAGTAAAGAGGGCACACTTTTGACACTTTCTAACCCATGCATGAGCATTATTAAAAATATTGTGCTAGTAATAACCAACCCTCATTACCTTTGCTTTAGTGTTTCTAGCTGCAAAATGGCCTCCTACAAGTCCATCATGGAACTACTCCAAGATCTTGGTTACTTGGTCATCATTTGTGCACCTAAGGAGTACCCCATTGAGGTCCTTTCTAAGAAGAACACCATCAACTAATGCATAAGGTATAGATTCATGCCTGAAATACCTTCTTTTTACTCTATCCAAATCTTGGGGGCATTCTCTAATTACCAAAAAATGAGCCATATCTTGAATCCAACTCATTTGATGTGGAGTTGCACCTACTTGTGAGTTATCTTGGGTCACCAAAATAGTTTCCTTGTCTTTCTAGTGGTCATTTACCATGTTTTCACAGAAGTCCTTGCCTCTGACCAGCTTGCTGACCTTGATCTCTACATCATATTACATGACCTTTGTGATCTAGCATGTGCTCTTCTCATTTAAATCCTTGTTAAGAAGGAAGTCCTTAACTCCAAGATGAGACACCATAAGACTGATCCTACTATTGGGGATCTTGGTCCTAAATGTCTTGAAGCTTCTCAAGGCTTTAATAACTTGCTTCTCAATAAAAGTGTACCTCCCCTCATATCCTTTTATCCCTTGACTAAAAAAGGCAATTGGCTCTCCATTCCTTCACCATTCTTTTGCATCAGCATAGCTGATATGTTGTCAACATTAGAAAAGGTGTACAAGATGAAGTCCTTGGAGAAATCAGGATTTATAAGTGAGGGGCCTGGGAAATGGCCTACTTGATTTACTCATAAGTTGCCTTGCCCTCATTAGACCAAGCAAACACTTTGATTTTATTTATCATGGTGGTGATAGGTTTGAACAGGTTTGCAAAAATAGATATGAACCTTCTCATAAATTTGATCTTCCCAAGGAATTTCTAGATCCTCTTCTTGTGTTTTGGCAAGGATAAGGTTAAGATAGCACTTACTTTGTCAAAGTCAATAGATAATCCTTCTTTTGAGATAATGTGACCCAAAAACTTACCATCATGTACAAAGAACACACATTTCTTGAAATTTAAATAAATCCCATACTCTCTACATCTCTTCAATATCACCCTCATATGGTCCATGTGCTCACTAGCTTTCTTGGAAAAGACTATTATGTCATCCGATTAAACCATTACCATTTGACTGAGCAGTCCTTAGAAGTCCATGTCTATTGCTCTTTGAAACATTTCCCCAACATTGGAAAATACAAAAAGCATCTTATGATAAGCAAATATGCCCCACTTGGTGGTGAAGTTAGTCTTGTAATGGTATTCTTCTCTTACTAGCACTTGGTTATATCGTGAATACCCATCTAGGAGAGAGAAGTGTTCTGAACCAACAACTACTTGAAGGAGTTGCTCCATATGTGGTAGAGGGAAGTGATCCTTCAAAGAGACTCTATTAAGATCCCTAATATCTACACATAGTCTGATCTCCCCATTCTTCTTCCGGATAGGTACTAGATTAGCTACTCATGAGGAGTGATTAATTATGAAGATGATCTTGGATTCAATAATCTTGGCCAAATCTTTTTGCACGATCTCTTCAATCTTAGGGTTTATGGGCCTTTGCTTCTACCTGATAGGATTGGCATTAGCATCTAGATCTATAGTGTGTTGGACCAATTCAAGATCAAAGTCCCTTATGTAACTATATTGTCAAGCAAATATCTCATATTCCTTCCAAATATTTATGAAATCATGCCTCTCAACTTTAGTGCTTACCTTCCCAAGTTTATGGAGGTTGTCTTCAAAGATAAGATCTCTTTGAGAGTTCTCTTCATTAGTTGACATCACTATTTTATCCTTCCTCATATGGTCCCTTTCATGAAAAAGACCTTCTAGGGTGAATACCCATTTAAGAAGCTTATTGGATCTTAATTGAAAAATTTACTCCCCATACTGATGTTGATATTTTCATTGGTTGATGGAGGAGAACTCTGCTTCTTGATGTAAGAAACATGCAATTTGTTTGTCAGTTTCAAAGACCTACTAATGAGTTTCATTATCTAGCATTGATGGTATTATTACCACATGACATGTGGTTGTACCTTGGTCCTTTTTAATTCATTGGGGATATCAAAGTGAGCCCCCACAACTACTAGTCTGTCAGCATGTGGATTTTGGTCTCTTAGCACTGATTAAATGTTGAAAGCCTCAATGTCCTCAATTAGGTCCCTCACTCTATGTTTGTAGGACATCATTAAGGGTTTCTTAGTGGCATTTTAACCTTTGAATTGGTGTACAACCAACTCAATATCCCCAAAGAATTGCAATTATTTAATCCCTCTCTTACTATCCCATTGAAAGCCATGGATGAGACCCTCATATTCTACTACATTGTAGGAGCAACTAAATTGGAACCTATATGAAATGAAGTACTTATAATTTGAAGGGGATATTAGCATAACACCTACACCCACCCCATAATTGCTACTTGAGACATCGAAGAATAACTTCCATAGACCACTAGGGTCTTCTTGAGGCCTCATGAGGTATGGCATGGGTTGGATTTATTCATGCTAGACACCTAAGTCCCTTTACTCAACACCTTATAAGGAGTCCACCAACTATCTCTCATTCCATAGTTCATTTAGGAACATGTTTGGTACTTTTTCTACATGAGTGTTTAGTTCCTGCCCCATTACAAATTCATCCTCATCAATGATGGTACAATTGATGTTGACATTATCTAATCCATAGGGATATATGTTGGATTGTGCAATGGGTTCAGCTTTGATTGACACAATGGCCCCATACCTCATTTTGAATGTCATATATGACCTATCTATTGTAAGATAGCATCCTATCTTTTCTATGAAATCTCTTGATAAATATACTGCAAAGTGAGGAGGCATATATAATATCAATACATCCTAAGCCACTAAGATAATAAGACAATCATGCAGGGTCATATTGAGGTATCTGACTATGCCTAATTACTTGGTAGAGGAACCATCAATTTATATTACTCCTTTGGATTGGGACTCATCTTTCAGACCAAGCTAATCAACTATAGACTTTAGCGTTACTGAGGTACTAGCCCCATTATCCACTAAATAATTATGCACTATAGAGTTGCCAATGATCACTAAAATATAGAAAGGAGGGGGCTTGACTACTTTCCCTAATTGCCCTTCATTTGATCCTTTGGTTGTATTGGTGAGAACTTATTTCACTTTGTTTGGTGGCTTGTTTACAACTATTATAACATTAATCTTGGACAAACCTTCATGAAGAATGTCCACTTGACTAGGCATGGAGAGCATATCCAACATGGTAACACTCACATTAGATTTTTTCATTTGTTCAACAATGTTGATGGGCGAATCACCAACCTTTACTTGTGCTTTGGGAGCCACCACTGTTGTTTGTTGAACTTGTGAACCTTAAGGGAACAAGATATTTACTTGATTCTAACCCCTTGGAATACTGGAACTATTGGAGTGATAATATGTTCATTTGGCTTTGTCAGTGAAGGAGTAATCATAGGAAGATCTTTGATTGCTTCCCAGTTACCATCCATGTTCCTTATTTTAAATATTGTATTTCTAGCCACTGATATGTAGGCTTGTTTAGAACTAGCCTATTGGTTGGATCCAATGAGTTTGAAGTCTCCTACCCTAGAGTATTTGAGCCCAACATTCTGTGTTCCTTTGAGATATCTAAGGACTCTTTTTTATACTACCCAATGAATGTCTCTAGGTTGTTGCATGAATCTTGTAATAACACCAATAGAAAAGGATATACATGGTCTTATTGTGATCATATAAATCAATTTTTTAATGATTTTTTTGTATTTAGTGGCATTGACTTAATCTATTTTATCTTTAACTAAATGTCTCACCACACCTTCTCAAATAAAGTAAAAATGTAAACATCCAATTCCTATCACTTCTCAAATAAAGTAATTATTATCTTTTCTCAAATCACTTCAAGTCAAATTGTGACCAAACAAAATGATTCTCTAGACCACTAAATTCTTCTAATTTGGTAGCACACATCATGTGCATGCATTATTTCACATCCATAATGCCCTAATTGAGGTATTGTTTGGTACACAACTGAAACCTTATTTTGATAATACTCTAGTCAAATTATGAATTCATAAAATGACATTTATGACTAGGTCAATTAAGCATGCAACATATTTTGAAAGAAATATAGAAAATTAATTAAAATCACTTAATCAAATTAAATCAAATCAAGAACTTAAGTGAAAATTCCATGGAAGTTATTACATAATGATCCCATAAACTATTGAGAGAATAAAATTAGCAAAAGGCCAAGATCATAAACAATAGCTCAAAATTAATTCGTATTTAATGAAGTACAATAATTAAAAACTCAAACCATGCTTAAATAAGCCTCAACTCAGAAATTAGAGTTGACATGCAAAAATTTGAAAAAAATACAATCTAAAATAAAATAAAATCAGTAGCCACTATTTATAGTAAGTTTTACATGTAAGCACACGTGGCTCTAGAAATTTCTATAAATATCTTAAATGATAAAATTAGCCTATGGGATGAAATTCAACTGAATTTAAAGTCTAGTTTGAAAAATATACAATTTTTAAAAATAAAAAATTTCAAAAAAAATCATTAAAGGTTAATTTTGGACCCTTAAATGATCACATTTGGCCTCTTAAAAATATCAAAATCATATCTAATAGGATAGATCACCTTAGGTCAGAATCAATTTTTTTGATACGGTTAGTTTAGTGCATGGAAAAGCTTAAATGGAGTTACGGGTCAAAAGTTATGGCCTCTGAAAGGCTGGCCTATTTTTTTGCATCATTTTCTTCTGGTTGAAAACAACCCATCTCCTATGAGTTGACTTGATTATACTTATTCCATTTATCTTTATCAATCTTCTTTAGCTCCCATCCATTAATCCATGTGTTATCTTCTTACTGCAATCTGTCCCACTACACCAAATACTTGTTATAATTCCCTTACCTTACGCTTATTGTCTTCATATCCAAAACCTACACAATTTTTTCCTTTTTCTTTGGAACTTGGTGCTCCAAATTTAAGTCTTTATATTCATCATCTTCACTATCTTCCCAATGAAATTCATATAAATCTAGAACATTAAATATTTGAGATATACCAAAATTTTATGGTAAGCTCACCTCATAAGCATTATCATTGATTTTCTTTACAGTTTTGCATGGTCCAATTTTCTTGTACTTCAAGTTGTTGTAGTTCCCCTTATATGGTGGCTTGTTTGCTTTAAAATCTTGTTGCTAATGTTGATATGAATGTTGATAAGGCCTATTGACATATTGTTGCCTCTTAACATCTACTAGCTCATTTCTCAAAGACTAAAACATGATCTTGAGTTCTTGGAAGATCTTTTGGTCTTGGGAGTCATTAGATCCACTAGTGGAAGCTTTCTCTTATTTTGGTGAAAGTATTACAACTATTGTTGGTGTAGGATGAATGACATTCAGTGGAGGGATAACAATAGGAGGTGGTTTGATTTCAGGAAATAAGATCATTGGTGATAGAGGTTTAAGCTTACTAGATTTAATCAGACAATTTTCTACTTTGATGGCCACCTCATAAGATTCTAGAAGTATATTCCATCCCATACATTGGATCATCATTGATATATCACTATTTAAAGCCTTCAAATAGTATAAGAAGGCAAAGTTAGGGGTTGGTCTAACTGACACTGGGATTCTATCTCAAGTTTTTTTCAAACCTTGTGTTAATGTCTTGCAGGACTTCATGAGGAGCTCTCTTAATGATAGTTAGTTGCTCTACAAGTGAAAAATTGTCACTTTTACCCTCAAATATTTTACATAAGGATTATCCTAATTAGTCCCATGTTTGAATGGAAATAGTAGCAAGGCCTCTATACAAATCTATGGCCTTTCCTTTAAAATAAGTAGTTAATAAACTAATAGTTATATTTTCCTCAATGACATTATATAGATATTGCAAAAATTGGTTATGTCCATGAGGTGCTTAGAAGGTGTTTTATCTTGGTCACCATCATAATAAGGGATGCTTTTAATGGCTACAACTAGGATAGGATCATATTTGGTAAGGACTAGAGGACTTTGGCCATTAAAAGCCACAAAATCTATAGGGGATGCCATGGCTATGCAAAGGTTTAACAAAGGTTCTCTTGTGGGGATAGGCCTTGAAAATGACTAAGGAGCAAAGGTTCCTTGATATGGATGTGTATTGGCAAATCTTAATATTTTTGCTAAATTTAAAGGTAGTTCAACAAATTTAAAGGGAATACCTCTTTAAACTGAACTTATTATCATATTTGGCTTGAGATACAACTACTGCTCTACACTAGAGTGTTGATACTTCCTCTTAGAGTTGCCAGATGTTATTGCTTGGGAGCTTAACTACTACAAATTTGATCAAACAAGCATCAACTTTGATTAGTCTTACTTTTGGACTATGGTTCCACCAAGTGTGCTAGAAACTATTGTAGGCTCAATTTGTACCCTTGGAGAAAGTTATTCAAGCTCCCTCTAATATAACTACACAATGGGAACAAACCTAGGCTATCAGTCATCGATAATGGGGTTAGACCTATGGAGAAGGCCAACTTATTATTGATGCTCACCTAAATTAATGATTCACAAGGAAAAGGGTTAGAAATATGGTAAGGGCTCCTAAGAAGGCTAAAAGGGTGATGATCCAAAGTTAAATAGACACTCATATAAAATTCAAAACACATTGGATCAACAAAAGACAACTATGGCTTACTCAATCTCACAATCTCACTAGTTGCATAAATGTTTTAGATAAAAGGTTTCAAATATAACACTAATTTAGATCTGCAAGTTATCTTGAAAACACCTTCAAAGAGGCAAGCATAAGGACTAAGAAGAATCTCCTTCACAAATTCACCATACACAAGCATACTAATAACTAATTAAATACAAGAGATAGGCAAAGAGTTGATACAAGGTAGTTCTTACAATATTTTGATAGGGTTTAAAAAATTTCAAACGAGCACACTTTTACAAGGGTCTCAATGAGTATCCTTATCCCAAAAAAGACATGATAAATTCCAAGAGATAAGAACCCCTTCAATGAGAATGAGACCAAGATATATAGGAGAAGGGAGAGAGAGAAATAAAGTGAAAACATGCCATCAGAAAGGGAACAATTCATCCTGAATCATTAATTGAGTTTGAGCTACCACCATCCTTAGCTAATGAAAGCCTTGTCACCTTTTTGATTAATCAGGACATTGCCTGTGGCTTATTGAGTGAAAAATTTCCCACAAGTTTTGAGGAAGCATTGAATGCTCCTAGATGCAGTTCCAAACACTAAACCATTTATTTGATCCTTCACGTCATCTCTCACTTAAAGACAAAACTTCATGCTCATAGATCTAAAAAAATCATGGTTTTGTGCATTGTATAGGGCTTCTTGTTGAAAATATGGCCATGCTGAAGGATGAGAACCGTTTGCATTAATCACATATCTTCTCTATCTTCATGTTTGGAACATAGGTCCATCCTATAGATGGAAAACTAATATAAGATTACTAGTTTTCTTATAGCTTCCATATTAATACAAACATATAGACTATATATATCTCCCTTTGTTGGATTATAATAGGTCTAAATAGACCCATTCTATCCCTTTAGGAACCAAGAGTTCATTGTATATGTAGGTTATCCTTTAAGAATGGTGAACATAGTTGTAGAAATGACCCTGCCTAATACAAATTTATGAACCAGAGGTCCATATCTAGCCTTAATGGTGGTTATTTATGCTATTTATCACCTTAGCTGCATCAATTTGTCCCTCTAATGGCATTGGATCAAGATTTAGTGGTGATATGATGATCCTGCAAGACCTATTTTCCTTGGTCAAAAATGGTTTCTTGACTTCCATTGAAAGTCCTGGGCTCACCTTTGTTTTAATTAGCTATCGATATCTAACTTAGATTATTGAATCTCTCAATCACCTTGCTCCATTGATTTTGATCTATACGATTGAGTGAGAGCCATTGATCCTGCCCTTGGCTTGTCAACTTTGTCTGAGTTGTTGCCACTTGTGAGTCCCACATTTGCACTTAGGATCCTATTATCAATATGTCATTTTAAATGTTTATGCCACATGTCAAACTCTTAAGCTCCCTAACCTTTTGATTCTTCTTTCCTCATTGATCTCCCTTAGTATGAATGAATGTTAATCATTGGATCTGATTTGGTTTGAAAATAAATAGCTATTTATCAGGTCTTAAATTTGATGTCCATGCAAACATCATTGACATTTGTATGGACGTACTTGAAGTCCTATAGACTATCAAGTTTAAGCTTTAATGTATTTTTTTATGGATTAAATTTGATGTATATGTGAATGTATCCCATTATGTAACCAACTTTAAAGATTTATATCTTGAAGTGCAAAAATCATGGAGGGACTAAATTTGTTGGAGATTTTCCTAAGACCGAAAACATTATGCCCACCTAATCCATAGGTTCTAGGATATTTATAAGTGTGTTTACAAAATATTCAAGTGAAATGACTTATGTGTTTCATGCATGACACCCACATGCATGTCATGGTCGAAAATGGCTAAGTATAGAAACTTAGCAAATTTTATGTAAGGAGCCAACTTTGAACATGCATAACTTTTGTTGCACTTAGATGCATGGCTTGAAACTTAGCACATATGTTTTAGGCACAAAACTAAATAGACCCATGTGACCATTTTATCTTGAGATTGCTACACATTGTAATTATGAAGTCATCAAACTATCTACTCAAAATTTCTACCACTAAACCCAAAAAAATCTAGATTAATACAATGAAGAACCAAATAAATACCATGTACCTCCATAGTCATTCCAAGCACTCTTGACACCCCATAGGGTCTCTGAAACATGTCCATATAATCAATATCATCCATTAATTTCCTTGGAGACATCATTGACAAACCTCTAACATTGCTTGAATCCTTCTCTACAACTCTAGACCTGTGCTTTAGAAATTGACAATTTACACTTTAAGTGAACATAAAGTGTTTCAAAAGCTTTATGGGTAAAATGAGATCCTTAAACCACTCATCCCATCTAAAATTTTTGTCCATCTACTCATCCATTATAAACATTATCCATCTAGGCACAAGCTTGGTATGTGGGCCAAAAATGACCAATATCTTTGGTGACTTGTAGGGAAGCATGCCTGCTATGCTTGAGAACCTAGTCCATTTTGCCTTGATTGGTCCATTGGACATATGAAGTCTCAATTCTTTTCTCAATTAATCACGAAGATAACACGAGGCTATCCCTATCTAGAACCATTCTTGAAGCAACAAGAAAAAAATATAGAACAACAAAGTACCCAAGGCACCTATTGAAAAGGAAACACACAACAGAAATGAAATATGCATAAAGAACTTAAAGGAAATGATAAAAGCTATTTTAACATGTCCAATATGTTACAAGGATGCAAATCCATTCAATCACAGGGCTTTAACTGAATGCCATTGATTGGGATGGGATATACCTTTCCATCTAGTTGGGCAAGTTAAAAAACATTGTGTTTATTCCATCCATTAATCAAATAAAGACCACTCCACAAGCTGTCAAACTTGGTATGGTTCCCTGGTTTGGAATTATTTGAGTCCCATTTAAGGACTAGGTCCCCTTCCTTGAAGTTATTTAATGTAGCTCTCTTATCAAAGGTTTCTTGGACCTGAGCTTGATGTGAGTCTATTGTTTTCATAGCAAGGTCCCTAGTTTCTTCCAACTCCATAAGCTATATCACCTTCACATTTATGGTCTCATCCTCTATCAACTAAAGCTAATGAGGTAACTTTAATGCAAGAAACTCAAGGGAGATAGGCAGTTTGTCTTCCCTTCCATACACAAGAACATATGGAGAATTGCTAATGGTAGTTTTAGGAGTGGCACTATCAACCCATAAGGTTGTCCTTAGCTTGGTGTGCCATGTTTTCTAATTCTCTTCCATGGTCCTCTTGATGATCTTTAGCAAATTCTTGTTTGTGGACTCTACCAATAAATTTCCTTGAGGATAGTAGTTGGAAGAGGTGTTGTGTTAGATGCCCAACTTAAGATCCCACTCACTTGTCTTCATAATAAGGAATGCCAATGCATTATATAAAATTATGATGACTGAGACACCAAACCTTGTCATAATGTTGTCATATAAATCCAAAACTACACCTTCACTAGCCTCCGTAAAAGCAATGGCTTCCATCCACCTAGTGATGTAGTCAGTTATAACAAGAACCCATTTATGCCCCACACTTGGTGGTGGATTGATCATCTCTATAAACTCTAACCCCCATTGCATGAAAGGTAGCTCCATCTGAATAGGATTGAGTGGAAGGGATATTAGTTTCTGCTTTTTGTCAATGAGTACACACTTCTGGCACTTTCTAACCCATGCACTAGTATCCTTGAAAAGATTGGGCTAGTGATAACCAACCCTCATTACCTTTTTTACGGTGGTTCTAAGTGCAAAATGGCTTGTTGCAGGTCCATCATGGAACTACTCTAAGAGCTTGGTTACTTGGTCATCATCATTGGTCACTCATATTGAAGTTCATTTGAATTGTTTCACCACCTATATCTAATATGAGTACCTTGATTTATAGATCACTCTATTTTTCAACCATTACTTTGTAATCCTTAAATATTTCAAAGGCTTCAGACTTCTAGTTAAGAAAACATATCTAAGTTTTCATGTAAAAATCATCAATGAATGTTAGAAAATATAAAAATTTTCCTAATGCCTGAGTCTGCATAAGTCCACATATAATAGTGTGAACAAGCTCTAATGGTGTCTTTGCTCTGTAGGACAATCATGCTAGAAAACTTTTCCTATGTTATTATACCAAAATACAACTCTCACATGAACTTTTTGGCTACTTAATTTTTGGTAATCTTCTCACCATCTGCTTCTTTTGTAATAAACTCAAACCTTCAAAATAAAAATGTCCATTCCTTAGATGCCATAACCATGTCAGATCTAAATGGGTTGCCTTGTAATTTTCCTTAGGCTTTTTTTTGGTTCACCTATCACTCTTAATTTGAAGTGGGAACATTTAGTTCTTGGTCATCTCAACCTTTATAATCAGCGTATCATTGGAAAACTCTCTAGTATATTATACACATTATCTTTAAATGATACTCTGTAACCCTTCTACACAAGCTGCCCAACACTCATGAGATTATGCTTCAAACATGACTTAAAATAAACATATGGAATATATTTTATTTCACCATTTTCTTAAAAATGTTAATCACACCTTTACCCATCATTGATACTTTATTATCATTGCCTAACTTGACTTCTGACTTCACAAAACTGTCAAAGTTTACAAACAAATATTTGTTTCATGTCATATGATTACTGTATCCACTATGTAAAAATCAAATATCATTGGAACACTCTTGAGCAACATAACATGTAATGAATAAAGACTCATAATTTCTTTTAGATGCATCTAAAAAAAAATCATTTTGTTTGGCCTCATTTGCTTGTTTTTTCTAACATTGCTATGCCTAATGACTAAACTTCCTGCAATAATGACACTAAACATTAGATTTATCATAGCTCTAAAGAATACTGATGAGACTGATTGTGTCCTCTAGAACTATGAGTATTGAAGTTCTAATTTGTCCTTTCATCTTGATATGAACTACTCCTTCCACCTTTTTTATTATTATTTCTGCTTTTGCCTCTGAAATTTGACCTTCCTCTTCCTCTACCTCTGGTAAAGAAACATGTGATTTAAAAGCATTCTCTGAAGAAAAATTATTGTTCATTTTCATTCTATATTTGTGAGATAATTGAGACCCCATCAATTCATCTACGGATAACTGTGTTATATTTTTATATTCTTCAATAACAACAATAAAATCAAACTTCCTAGGTGGACTCTTTTGAATCTTTTTTACAATCTTCTAATAATTAACAACATTCATAACTTGACTCAAAAACTAGTCTATGAACTCTAAATCCTTCATTTGCGCATTCTCAAAATTTCTCTTGAAAGACTAATTTAACCACTTTTACCTTAGTGGATCCTTGATAAGCTATTTTCAGAATATGTCATGCCCTCTTAAATCTAGTTGATGGAACCCTAGTGAAGATAGACTAGTCCATTACTTGTTAGATAAAAAATAGGGCTTTTGCATCTTTTTCTTGTTTTCTTTAAGTTAGTCTCTTTCTCCTTGTGTCAAAATTTGATAGGCTATTTGACCTTTAATCTCTACAAATCCATTCTACACTAAATCCCATACACCTTGTGAACGAAAACAATGTTTTTATCTTGATTGACCAAAAATCATAATTTTTACCCGTAAAGATTCGAATTTGGGGTTGTGTGACGTTATTGTTCGTTGCCATAGATGTGGATCGATCTATTGGGCTGTGATTTTGACCTTGTACTGTTGCAATGCTTTAAAAAGGTGAAGACCACGTTTTTCGCTGGCTAGAATCTTGACTGCGTTCCCTTGTGCCTTGCCTCCTTGGCAGCGTTAACCCTGTTATTGATAGCGCCTGACCTGTTAGTGAGGTCCCTCCAAGCTACTCTATCTCCTACACTCAACTGGTCTTTCTTCTGCTCTTTTCCAATGATCTGCTCGATCCCTCTTGTTGAACCCCTTGCTCTTAACCTGTGCACCTAGCTCTGATACCAAGAACAGCTCTTCAATTTGCTTCAATGATTGCTATAAAGCTTCAGCTTCTATTAAAACTTTGATTACAAACAGACTCGATAAAAAGAGGATAGATTACAACAGTGAAAAGATAAAGTTTACCAAGCTTTAAAAGAGTTTATAAACAATTCAAGGAGCATTGAAAATAAAAACAAATTAAAGCTTTTAAAAAAAATTGTCTTACCCTGTTATCGACGCCACTTTGAAAGCTTCAGCTTTAAAGCTTTCTTTTAAAGAAAAATTATCGGTGGAGAAAATAAATCCATATTCTAACATGATGGCCCCAACGTGTTGTACTGCATTTACAAAGCACCGATGGAGATGAGCAGTCCAGCTAAGGCGAGGAACCTTAGAGCGTACGTATTGTCTTGCTGTCTCTCTTGTTTGGCAGGTCTCCATTTTTAAATTTGTACGTGCTCTAATTTTATTGTCTTGCCTGAAAATCTCAGTTTTAGATAATACCCAAATACTGAATTCTGCAAGCTTTATCCTCAATTTCAATACCCAGAGGAGACCTAAGCTATGGATGGAAAATTAAATAGGACCAAAGGGAATTGATAATCTTGAAGCTCCATATCAGAATAACCATAGGCAAGTAAAACCATGGAATTCACAATCAGATTTGTGAATTCAAAATGGGTAACTCACAATCATTGACCAAAACCTTTCAGGATGACATTCTGCAGCCATGGCAAAGCCCATTAAACAACAACAGATTAAAAATTTACCAGCAACCTTTAAATGCATTTGTTTTTCCAAGAAATTTTTTGTTGAAAACCAAATGAATTAGGATATTTAAGAGCACATACAAAACAACTGGCTTTTAAATTACCAGAATGCTGTAAAATGACATTCTGAAAATATGCTCAGAAATGTAAAGCTACTGAAAACGAAATACCTTCTTACATTGGAAACAACAGAAGTGGCATTGCGCTTTCTCAGAATACCTCTCAATCAATACAAGTCCTTACGATTTTCTTCTTTAGTATATACATTTACCGTGTGATCAAAGAGTTTCTGTCACAATTACTGTGTTTTAGAAATGTAAAATTGAAAGATAATTGGCAACGAGTTATGGCGAGTGGGGTTTGCTCTTTCCGGTTTTAAAAGAGCAGCTTCCAAACAATGGGAGTTTTTTACTTTAAATGAAAAAGTATACATAAGATATTTAAAAAATCTGACCTGATTTAGAAAAATATAGACAGGTAGTCATATATGAAAACTTGAAGATTCACATTTTTATCATATTTTTGTCGAAAAGAAATTCGAAATTTATTAAGTTGATATAATCTGACTTGAAGAATGTAAAATAAAAAACTTCTCAACCAAAAAACTTGGAACACTACTATAAGGGGGTTATTTTAAGATAAAAGTTAGAGATAGAAATTAAACTTTCCTTGTTAATTTCTTTCATTCCTTTTATTTAATATAATATTAATTTTTTTATAAGATATAATGTGCATGCAAAGGAAAGAATTGCCTTGATTTTTTAAGTGACATTGACCTTTATGTATTTGTGTTCTCTATCAATAGTAAATTCCCTCGTGGGTGCTCCTCTACAAGCCATGATTTCCATTCTTTGAAATGTATTGTTATAGACGAGCAGTAACATAATGGAATAGCCAATACTAGGATGGTTATGTACCCCATTGCATGGAATGGTGGAAATGTCCTGAGAACCTGGGTTTTAATGTAGTCGAGGAGAATCGAATCACATGAATGCAGCGAAAAGATGCATGCCTAACA
Organism: Torreya grandis; assembly: GCA_037957365.1. Taxonomy (NCBI): domain Eukaryota; kingdom Viridiplantae; phylum Streptophyta; class Pinopsida; order Cupressales; family Taxaceae; genus Torreya; species Torreya grandis. The sequence continues at coordinate 5,743,132 of JARHVA010000080.1, read as the reverse complement.
AGGAGCATATTATATGATCAGTTCTCACATTGTGTGGGTAGGGCAACCAATTCCAACAATCGAGAGCAGTCCATTCGAAGAAATTTGGGGCTTATTTTCAACTTGTAGAGACCTTCAAATGCATGCAGCTTTGTGCTATTGGAGGTCAATATTCATTGAGTAATTTCCTCGATTGATAGACATAGTGCTTGGTTTCCATTATAGTTATCAAGTTTGGAAATCTCTTTGAAAAAGTTTAGAAAATTCGATTGGGAATATATATAAGCATAGTTTTATAAATATGTAAAATTGATAAATTCAATGAAAAATATTAATAAAATAATATAAAATGTTAATATTATATCATATTTATGGTTTTACATAAAAACCTTATAAAATAAGAATAAAGTAAATTTTTGAAAAAAATAAGGTCAATCGAGAAGAACTTATCCGGGTCGGTCAAAAGATTTGTATCCGGTCAGTTTTTGTTCAGATTTGGTAACTATGGTTTCCATATTGTACATTAATCATGACAATTCTCCTCCCGTTGAAATTAACACATAGATCCATAGGTCACAAATCAAACCCCTCTGATTTTGTCAAAAAAGGTGAAAGAGGCATTCATTCTAGAGACATTCTCATGATGTTTAAGGGGAAGTGATTTGATCAAAGATTTTTCACTTGAAGTTGTTTTTTTTTGTCTTTTTTGGTGATAGACATCACGAGCAATGGTGGCCCTATGGGGAAAATGAAGGATTTAGGGACAATGGTGGGCTTGGGATTCGATTACCCATTGTTTGTGTTCCGGATTCATTCACTAACATTGTTGAATGGAAATGCAACACGACATGTCATAGATTCTCTAACATTGGTGTTCATTTGGACAATGATTTTTAAATAGTAAAATCAGAAACAAAGTAATAGGTTAGTAACTTCTTTAATGTTTTCTACAAAAAAATTAAACAAATTGCTTAAGTTTTTTATTGATTTCTGGGTGTTCATTATCTGACCAAGGTATTATGCTTTTATTTTCTCTGATATAATTTTTTGGGGGTTTTAAATAGTGCAAAAAAACTATCAAGGTTTATCTGAAGGTTTTAATGATGGACACATTAGATTCACATGTCAACAGGATTCAAGAGGAAAGAGTGAAGAAAGAATACAAAATGGCATTTAATTATGTTATGTCACTATTGAAAATGTTTTGTATAGGGAAAACAATAGGTTTGAAGGTTATGAACTCTCTTTTCTAATGAATCGTGATAAAGAGGATGAAGGGGATGTAACAAAGATGGAAATATCCAAAAAGATAGTGTTATATATGGCCCCCACCTCGCAATTCTCCACTACAAGATTTTCCACCAAGTCTTTCGTGAAGAATTTGCCACTGTGTGTAAATGATGATGATATAAAATTTAAGAATTTACAAAGAATTATTGACAGCGAAGATGGTACAAAAATTGGTGACTTAACAAGATTATTTATTTTGATAGAAATGGTGCATTTACAATGGACGTTAAAACCTTAGAGGCTACGGTTTGGATCTATGTAGAAGTTATCATAGTTAAGCACATTCATGGCCAAACATTTCAACTACTCCACCTACACATATGAATTATAAATATTTTTAGAATGAAATACATACAACTATAGTCAACTATATACAATGTGCTTACCACCAAACATACCATATGTTAATAGCAATAGAATTTCCATAGGCCATGTTGAATGTATTGAGTGCTTCTAAATATAACAGTGTGAATATTTTTAGATCTCACACAAATATATCCAAAATTACTCACTACACCAAACATACTATATGTTAATAGCAATAGAATTTCCATAATCCATGTTGAATGTAGTGAATGCTTCTAAATATAACAATATGAATATTTTTAGATCTCACACAAATATATCTAAAATTACTCCCCACACATCATATATTGTAAAAATTCCATGATAAAAAGTTTATGGAAAACACCCAAACTAAAAACGATCAAAGTATGTAATTTTATCATGCCTAGGCATGGCAGTTTGTAATTTTATCGTGCCTAAGCATGGCTGGTTGAGGTTTTGATCCCTGATCTATCTTACATTGTCATAAACAGCTGCATTTATTAAACTTTAAAAAATGTTCTGGGATAGGGTATGAACAACCATCAATACTTAATGTAAAATGAATTTTTTTGTTACATATGATAACTGGATATGTCCTGATAGACGCTAAATATGAAATAACACATAATGCACATTTATTGTTTGAAAAAATGCCTTATTGAGATGTCTCATGGAATGTTATGACTGCAGGATATGCATATAATAGTCTTCTTCAAGAGCTTTTGAGGATCCTCTAGTTTATTTCAGTTGTTTCATTTGTATAAAGGTCAAACATAATCTCTTATAAGTCAATTTGGATATGCAGATCATGGTCATATGTCATTTTATGGTTGTCATGGGTTATTTTGGATCACTAAAAAAACATTCTTATTGATGCCTTGGCAGGCAGACAAGATTAAGTATCTATTAAAAAGAGTCCTCATAAATATAATTCGTGTTTTTTTTTTTTTAAATGTTAAGATTGAGTAGGTTTTTGCTGTTACGATATTTATTAGGGGGATTGGCAAAGAACGCTCTGGTCAATGGAAAAAGAGAAAACGCATATACAGATAAGCGGTAAGTATGGCATACCCGACTGGGTATAACGCCATATCAGACTAGTTATAACGTGGCCTACAGAATTGACAGGTCCATATATATGTAAAAACGTTCCCCATCTTTTACTACACAGTCCAAAATCCGAATGTCACCAGGTGTTCTTGCTAAAATGTGTTTTGACCTTTTCTTGTGCCATTTGTAATGTGAAATGCTTAAGCTGGATTTTGAAACGCCTGTAGAAGATGAAGAGGAATTGAGGGAAGGTCAGAGGCCGTCCATTTTGATCTTTATGAACTTCTTGACATGTTTTTTGAGGAGGTTGGCTTACTGTTGGTAACTGGGGGAGAGGAGGTCGGCTGGAGTTGGGGAATAGAACAGAACCAGAATGCCTTGCTATTCCTATTTCTAGGTCTGAGGGGACAGCTGGAAAACAGTATAGAAGACCAGAACTATGTTTTTATTTCCTCTCGGTTTAGGAGGTCTGTAAAGGGATTGTTCGGCTGCCAATTTGAAGGCAGAGGACTGTGTAGTCCTGTTGTTCTATTGAATTGTTTTCCCTCCACATTCATGTTGAAATAAGCCCTATTCGGGCAGAATTTGAATTCTAATCGGCTGTATAAAGTAGATGCAATTGAGCTCTGTTAGTATGTCGTCAATTGTTTGACGAATTGCCCAAGTGTGACCTGTAGTTTTGTTAACCTTGCAACCTGGACATTAATGACTATCCTCAAATCGACCCCCATGTTCCGTTGTTGCATCAAATATAGTTGACCCTTCACTATTATTGAAAGCCAGTTGGCCACTTAATTTCAAGTTCCATTAAACTTTTAAGCTTGGTGAGTTTTCTGAAGGTTTCTGATAAGGTCCTCACTCCAATTACCATGGAATTATTCCACTGCCCTGTTTTTCCTTTTCTGACTAGATCTTCCAAATTATTTAACATTACTAATGATCTTTTAAACGCTTCCAATGAGAATTGTTGAAGAACCAATTATTTCAACTAGAAAGAAGCCTGAAATTTGCACATAATTCTTTTCAAACTAATAATCATACGGTAAATAATGTCGCTAGAACTTTTGTTCCAGAATGCATTGTGGACTATAAATAGAAACGGGATACTTTATAAGGAAGAACAAAATTCCTGTATATTGTTTTGCCACAATCTTTTGAGACATCCAAAGACAGTTATTAAATGTTTTAAATTTTGCAGAGGTACCCATGAAGGAATGCTTATGAGTTGATGTTCATGCAGGAAAAGCTCCAAGGATAGCAAAGTCGTAGTTTCGGCACATTTAATATCTGAGTTCCCTAAAAATATCGTTATTCAACCACCAATGGATGAATGAAAAAGGAATGGAAACACCTGAAACTACGGCCATTGCTGTCAGTAAGGATGTTTAGGAATCCATTTAATTCCTTTATTAAAAAAATGTAGGTCAAATTTGTGCTGCAGTAGCGAAAAAAAGGAGGCCATGTTAAGAAAAATGTGCTTAAGGCTTTTAAACTTTTGAACATAACCAAATGGAGCAAAAATATACAGTAAGAATCACACCTGAGGTTTAAGATCTTGGGGACACCACAAGCGACTGGGACGACTCTGTTCATATGCTAGACGATCCCGAAGATAACTTGTTCCTTCATCTGTACTCTGAAACCTTTGATGATCTTCCCCGAACAAATAATTGAGGAGCTTAAACTGCAAATAAAGGAATTCGCTTTTATCAGATGCTTCTGTCATGTCAAACAGAAAACTTGATCCATCGTACTCTAAGCATTTGTCGATGAAGAATTGTATGGCTAGGGTTGTCTTGTCAGACTCACCCATTCCGAAGATCCCAATGATCTGAACACCCTGTTCCCCTTTATGCCGTATGCACTGCCTTTCAAAATCTTCCACAATTTCATTCAATCCCACTGAATGTTGTGCAACATCTAAAGGATATTTCCCTCCTACCTCTTTTAGCACAGCAGATGTGACTATGTCACAAAACTTATCATGATCACTGACAATTTATTAGCCAAAATGAGCAGTTGGTTAGGAAAAACATTGTGCTTCATAAATAGAAACGACATTATAGAAAATAAAATTATTGATCTATAGAAAATATAAAAGTATTCTTAATATAACCAAAATTAGAACTTGATTAATGGAAAGTAGATCAATTGTCGTACTTATTATGTTTGCTGTAGTTATAGCCAAAAATAATTGAAAAAGAGCAGAGGCCTTGACGTAATCCAAATGAACAGAGGTCTGCTCCAACACACCTAAGTTTGCCTGGAGAAGCATTGGTTTAAATAAATTAGCAGTGTCCATTGAACCCTCCCTGCATCCTGAAAACAGATCCCTTTCTCAAGTTGGAGATGACCAATTGAAATGACAACTGTTTAGATATAATCAGAAAAGTTGCGGAGGAGAAAATTTTACTCACCGGCATTTAGTACCATATGTTTTTCATCAACGAACAGAATGACATCTCCAAAGAAGGCAACTTCATGTATGAACTCAACTTTGTGGTAAGCACCCTACTGACTCAAAGCTCAGACACCCATGATCCCCAAACTCAGACATCTATTGTGGGATCTGAGTACCTGAACGCGATTAGTCCATGCAGTCAATAGAAATATTAAGTTAGGCTCGAGAAACATATAGAATTTGGACTAATGTTTCGAAGGGTAGTTTCAAAAAGTTTGAAAGGTAAGTTTCGGCAAAATTATTGTGGGAAAGATGTTGCGGAAAGATAAGTCTGAAGGATCATTTCAAAAAATAATAAGTTTGAAACAAATATGCCAAAGGGTAAGTGTAAAGAGGTTGAAGGACAATTTTGTCAAGCAAAATGCTCAGTAGAATAAGTTTGCAAGGAAATTGTTTCAAATAAAATCTCTGAAACAATTGTCATGACATAGATAAGTTTGAAGGCATACTTTCAACATAGACCAATTGCATAAGCCCTGAAAGAATACCTAAACAAAACCCTGAAAGTAATTGGACAAAGTATCTGAAATATAAACCCTGAAGGGTAATTCATTTGGGATAAAGATATGAAGGAAAATCCTGCAAAGACATGATCAAAATATTAACCCTGATAGGTAGATACATAACAAAAGGACTTTGACTTTAGATTAGACCACATAAATAATAGAAAGGTTTGAAAGAGGGTCTTGGGACATAAAATGGACTAAGCATGGATGTTAGACTAAGGTTTGGTTGGTTTGAAAAACATGACTATGTGTTAGGAAATAAAAATAAACCAAGCCCATAGCATTATTTAATTTTTTTTTGCATAAAAAGTTCCTGCTAGATTCAAATCAAGTACTTAGATTAAACTTAGATTAATAGTTTAGCTATTCAAATATGAATCTAACAAACCAAAGGTTAGTAAAGAATTAAGTTAACATTAAAATCATGAAACCCAAGCATTTTTCATTCCAAGTAAACCTTATTAGAGCTAATACTATCAAAATATAATCATTTGCTATTATTAGATAAATAAAAATGTGAAGTACAATAATAAAATAGATTTCCATAACATTGTAATTAATAATACAATATATAATATTATTATATAATTCATCAAATGACAAAAGACTTAAACTATAAAATAATATTGATAAAAAATTAAAATTAAACTATAAATTATTAAAAAAAAATGCCTTTGACTTAAAAAGTAATTTTTTTGACCAATTATTAAATATAATTATTAAAACATCAAAAATATGTATCAAAAAATACTTTAAAAATGGATACTGACTATTTAAAATGGCAAAAGATCTATGGCTCACATTCATTTGTACCAAAGCAAATGAACAGTGAAAGAAAGGTCAATAGGTCAATTGATCTCAAAATAAGCACAAAGTGTTGGGCTCCAAATCCATCTAAATATAGGATCTATGCCAACATAATAGACACTTGGGCGTGAGGCAATAACTTGTCATGATTATTATTTTGTCATATTGTGGTGACAATTGGAAGGTGGCTAACTAACTCCTTTCTAGATCAATCATCATTGGGAAGCGGGTGCATGGGATAATGATGGCTTATTAAAAGAAATGTAGTGGAGCTGGTGGAATGAGTATCTCTAGTGGTAGTTCAGTGATTGACATGCTCTATTCTACATCACACTAAGATACCCCAAAGCTCTATAAAAGCAAGCTAAATCTAGTTTGCAAAGAGGAGAAGAAAAGAGTAAAAAAGCCTTGGTGGATTGGTTCCAGATGTTATGTTCACCATTTTAACTTAGAGTTAGTTTGAGATGCCCTTATTGATCCCTATCATAATGCCCAAGCTTTCATGTGAGCCTCTGGGCCTTTAATATGTCAAGATGAGTATTTGTTCAATTCCTAGTAATAGAGATGTATTGTTGTTTAACTTTATTAATGATGAAAGCTTTATGCAATGTTTAATGGATTAAATGCTTATGTTTATAGTATGTATGTTAATCTCTTTTGAGCTTCTAACTTAGCTTGTCTAGGGTGTGCATGTAGCTCATGAGGACTCCCACACTTGATATAGGAAATGCTAAAATTATGGGTAAGACCCTGCACCTCATAATGATACCTATTCTTAAGTAGAAACCTATGCATAAGTCCTTCACCTAGATACCTCTGGGCCCCTCAAGCACCTAAATGCTATTAAGTGAAGCTTATCAAAGGCTTGCGCCCATGAAGCTATAGACATAATTCATGTCCACCTATGCCTGATAGATAGTCATTTCCCCCCACCCTAGGATGGCTTGTACTAATGAATGCAATACCACCATTACACTAAGCAAAGTACTTGAAGGATAAAGTTGCACCCTGGCACAACTAGCCCAACACAGACCCCGATCCCTTCTCCACTACACTTCAAGTGATAAAATAAAGCTTTCACCTTATGTGAAGTGATGCAAGTGTAGTTGAGTGTCAAATGTTGAGTGCCATAGGATTAATCAAGGCTGACAACCCATTGGAACCATTCTTAATCTGACCTGGATAAATAGATAAGTGCCTAACTATGCCCATGACCAGAACACCTACTTTTCTATAACATTTTGGTTTTATTACCTTGACATGTTGAATTTTGTTGCTTCAATGGTGCACCAGGACAATGATCTAATTATCCCTCAATAACATCAAACATTGGCTAGAATGAGTGGAAGACAGCTTTACACTAAGGCATCTAACTTTTAGAGGAAAAAAACCAAGGAATTGGGTCTATAACCACTTGTATAATGCCCTATATGAGGTTTTCTTTTGTGAACTACTAGAGTAGGTGTATTGATGATTATCTAATTATATGACACACAAAAATTGATGCTATATATAGTGGTAAGGGGTACCTAGAAAGGCTTGAAAACTTAGACACCACTTGGAATAGAACCATAGATAAATGGTGGTAAGGGGCACTAAACAACTACATGCTTGAATTTAAAGTATCAACATAGTCATGTCCTGAAGAAGCAAAATATTAGTTCTTGCATAAACCCAAAGGCATGTTTGTGAAAGAACTCGACACCAAGCTCAAAAAAATTATGGTGGATTATGGATTTGAGACCATGAGGATGGAAGACTAAAGTCTTCTCACGTATGATCAACACAATGGGGAAGATGGGGATGTGTAGGTAAGGTGCAATGGAAGGGGATGAGTAGATTGACACTTGAGAGCTCAGGAGACATGCTTACAACAAGAGGAGGCATGGGATAATGGGTGATCTAGAACCTATAATTTTAGAGAGGACCCGTAGAGAGTAGGAAGGGTATGGGGAAGGATTTCTTGAATGAAAATAGTGCCCAAAAGAAGGAACCCTTGAATCCATGGGACAAGTTCCATAATTGATAGGTGAATGCTCAAGTTCCTTATAGAAATTGACCATTAGAGATGTGTCAGATGTACCTACCCCCTTTGAACCTATGGTTTGAGCTCATGTACTAGATCCCCCACAAAAAGAGAGAAGATTGATAACTAACCTTGTTGTCAACTTAGACTTTGATCATTTTGCATAGTTGGACCAAAATTTTATGATTAAACAAGTTTTTTTGTATGAGGAGATAAGAAAGGATACCTCTAGACCTCAAAGTTCTAGTCTAATTAAATAGAACATGGGTGCAAGTACCTTAGTTCAGCTAATGTTAGTTTTATAGCTTGGGCAATAGACCAAAGGAAGTGGCCCTATACCACTAGTCGGTAGTATAGTAGCATCATCTTTTGCAGCACCAACAATAAGCACATGACCATCGCTTGACCTAGTGGTTGGAGGCCTTGTATGACCAATTCCAAGACAAGTACTACGGTTAAATCACCTCATATATTAACTACTTCCTAGCCCTAGATTTATTATGAGATGGCCATACATCTACCTGAGTATTGATGCATGGAGGTTTCTGTAAAGCATGTGCTCAGGGAATAACCTAGTCTGAGTGAAAGGCAACACATTTTGTGATAACCTTTCTTGATCTTGCTTATATGTGGTATAATAAGTTTGATCCTAACTAGGCTATGGTTGATTATGACACCCTAAAGGGAGCCTTCTTGAAGGAATTTGATACACCTAAGTTAGAGCAACAGAGCATCACCATGCTCAAAGAGATCAAACAAGGATGATCAAAGAGTGTATACTTGTACGATGCTATATTCAAGACTCTTCTTTCCAATCTCCCTTATGATATTCACCCCTCCCAACATGTGTAATGCTTCATTGGAGGATTACTAGTACCATTCAAAAGGGCATGAAAACATTCATAGACCATCAAAAAGTGCTTGAAGTAGTGCTAAGAGCCGAGGTAGTCGAGAGCACCAAAGCAGGAGTTAGCCCTTTTATGGAGAGGTATATTATGTCTATGGCCTCCTAACTAAAAAAATTGACTACTAGTTCATCACAATATGCTCAAAGTAGGTTGTGGTTCACTGCTTATAAGATACAAGGCCATAATATAAATAATTACCAATAAAGGAATACGTGCACACTACTTCTCAGCTATGAAATTTGTCATGAGGTGCATAATGTTCACAACTACCCTTTGTTACAATACACTAGTCAATTTAACTTAACCCTCTATTGCAAGTTGTGTGATGCCTATACTCACACCACAACTAACTACCATGTAATTGATGAGATGTGCCAAAATATGGAAAGAGGTGCACGATAGGAAACTAGAATAGTTAGAGGGTAGGTGAACCAAAGAAATAAGGGTTATGGCCAATAGAATTCTAGCTATGTGAACCAAAGAGGCACTAGAGGGAAATGTGGAGGACGTAATTGAGGAAGATTCCCACCATGATCATGTTACAAGTATGGGTCCATTGAGTACTATCAATGTGACTTCTTGACACATCTAATGTGTGTGTATTTTCTAGGACCACATCCAGTTGAGGAATATCTCAACTTATATAAAAAATTTACCCAAGGTATTCCCAGTGCCGACAAAGTCATAGGGATGATTAGGCATGAGTCTAAAAAAGTGAAATGGGCTCCAAAGGTGTAGCCAACATGCACATAGTTGATTAAAGTGCAAGTAACTACTCAGAGTGGACTCGCCACTCAACTGCCAATTGTGCTAATACCAAAGTTGAACTAGAATATGGGATGTTAAGCCGTATTGAGTGTATTATGTAGTCATAACCTAAAGCTACACCTTCCCTTGACCCTGCATGACAAAAAGATGTATTACAACAAGCCATTAGTGTGATCCAAAACCTACAAGAAGAGCTCCAACTAGTGCAAGACATAAAGGCATAGGCTGCTGCCTCTCACAAAAAGTAGGATGGCAAGGAGGATGAAGTACAAGAACTTACAAATATCTTGTGCCTCCTACAATTAAAAAGGATACTACCTCTATTAAAGACCTTACTTCTAGAACATGTAGTATAACAATTAGTTGAAGTCTTCATGCCACACACAGAAAGGGCATGAGAGGTCAGGCATACACATAACATAGAGTATGCCCAAGAACTCTTGGTGAATGCCACCATTGATAGATGGTCCATATACAAGGTCCTTACTGACATAGGCATTGAGGTCAATATCCTAACCAAAAATGCATGGAAAAAGATGGGTAGGCCAACCATGAGGTCTTCTCCCCATGTACTCTTCATGGCCAACAAGACCCAAGTGTAGCCAATCAAAATTTTGAAGGGCACCATTATAGATATCATGGGTGTTGAATTCCATGTTGACTTCGAGGTAATCAATTTGGTTGAATAGTATAAATATCAATAACTTTTAAGAAGGCTATGGTGCTACACCAATAATGTCGGTATGCTTTGCAAGAAGTGATATATGACATTTAAAAATGGAAAGGAAAGGGTAGTGATTCCCCTTTCAAGTGACCAATGACCCTCTATATGGAGATCATTAATCTAGAGGATGAGAACACACACACACACACACACACACACACACACACACACACACACACACACACACACACACACACACACACACACACACACACACACACACACACACACACACAACATCATGGTAAAAGGCACTGAGAATCTCAACCCTTCTGATCAAAGATTTCTCTTTTGGGAGGATGGGTAGTTAGCCTTAGACACCATTGATTTTTCTTGTGATCAATGGGTTGAAGAGGCTTATTAGGCCACTGGTCATAGATACTACTTAGTGTGCATAAAGGCACTGAACCTTGTGAAGGCTGGCTGGGTCTAGATTGATGGGTCCCATGATATAAGGAGAAAGGAAAGAGGATACTCCGCATAATCAAGGGCAAGATTACAATGCTCCCAAATTTTTAAGGGTGAAACCCAATGGAAAAGTTTGTCTATGATATTGAATCATGCATCCCAAAAGAAACAAAAAAATGGGTACATTAGTGTATGCTCTGAGAAGCACTGCCTCACATTGGTGGGTTGTGAAAAAGTTTAACTTGCCAACCTAGCCAGAGGTGAAAGCATCCATTTTCACTATATTCAAGAGGAGTAACAAAGACTTGGATATATCAGTATACTTTGGCAACTCTAATCCTATGGTGCATGTGTGCCTATGTGAAAAGACATTAGTTGACTATAGTGCAACTACCCGAAAGAACTTATGGGTACACACCTTTTATAGAACTCTAAAGACATAGGTATTCGCATGGTATGTGGTTAATGAGATGCATCAAAAGATAGCCAATTGGGATGCCATTAAGGAGAAGTTTGTGTACACCTTTTCCTTTTCCTCACAAACCTTGGAGTGTGTTGAGCCACTATAAGTAATTCAAAGGGCAGTGTTTGAGGACACCACCATCCCCAAAGAGTGCATAAAGTAAATGTTTAGGGAAAAATGGATGGCACTCCTAACTTTCTTTGATGCATAAATGCTCAATAGTGAATCGATTAAATAAGATGATGAAACTTGGAAGGAGTGTTACTGGAAAATACTAACCAATAAAAAAAAGCTTGTGCACCAAGTAGATGATATCACTCCTGATGAAGAGGACCCCACTCATATTTACATAGAGACAATGGAGGGAACTCAAAAAGTTGAGGAGTCGAACTAGGAAAAAAATGGACCATATTGTGCCCCACTAAAGACCATCAAAGTGGATGTCAACATAGAAGGAGAGCTAAAAATGGCTACTCTAAGCACCTATTGGCCTAGCATATAATTGGTATGCATCACAGACCTCTTGAAATAATTCTAAGAATTGTTCCCTAGGACTTATCAAGATATGAGGGGCACCCACCCATATCTTGGGAAGATAAGCATAAATCTAATCGATGGTGCAAGACTAGTCAAGAAGCACCCCTAAAAAATGAATCCTAACTTTTGTACCAAGGTTAAAACCAAAATTGATGCAATGATGGCTATAGGGGTCACTTACCCTATGCAGAAGTCTAAGTGGGTGATCCTGATGGTGATAAGCATGAAGAAGGATGGGTACATTTCCATTTGCATTAATTATATAATGTTAAACACCACATGCATCAATGACGCCTTCCCAACTTCATTCATCAATGAGGTCTTGGAAGGTGTTGTCAGCGACTAGATCTACATCTTCACTAATGGGTTTTATGGATACCACCAAGTCTAGATTGAGGAGGAGGACAAGCCCAAAATAAACTTTGTAATTAAATGGGGTTATTTTGATTATAACATGATGCCCTTTGGACTTAATATTGTGCCAACCATGTTCTCCAAAGTGGTGATGACTGCATTTAAAAACTTCATGAAAAGGTTCCTCCAAGTTTACCTAGATGACTGGATAATGTATGGCATCATCAAGGACCATTGTGATAACCTACGCCTAATGTTTGAGAGGTGTAGGTAGCTTTAGATATCCTTGAACCTAAAGAAGTGCATATTCACAACACTATTTCTAACCTTGCTTGAGTACATCATCTATAAGGATACTTCGCTCATTGATCCAAAAAATATTGCTATCATCATTTAGCTCTAGACTCCTTCCACATAGAAAGACGTTCACACCTTTATTGGATACTATGGATATTATAAAAAAACTATAAGGATTTATGCAAATATTTTGTCACTACTAACAGAAATCTTGTGCAAGGATGGCTCATTCTATTGGGGAGCACAAGAGGATGCCTTTGAGACCCTGAAGCTAAGATTATCTAGCATGCCTATCTTATAATTTATTGACTGGATGACTCCTTTCCATGTCCATATATATGCTTCTAGATCTATGATTGGTGCAATCTTGGTGTATCTTGGTGAAGGCAAAATAGATCATCCCATCTCCTTCACTAGTAAAAAATTAATAACGGCAGAGCAGAACTATACTATAACCGAGCGTGAGATGCTCATCTTGGTCTACACCCTGCAAAAATTTAGATAATATTTATTGGCAATCCCATTCATCTTTTTCATAGACCACGAGGCACTTAAGTACCTCATGAATAAGCCAATTCTTCATGGGTGCATTTTGAAATGGATCATTTTATTTCAATAATTCTAGTTCTCCATTATCATCAAGCCTAAAAAATGAGAATTGGGCTCAGACCATTTATCCCATATAGAATTCATAAATGCAATAACACCAATTACAGATGATATGTTAGATGCATAACTATATAAAATTTAGTGCACCCCTAAGGACTTGGTAGAGATAAACACCTTTCTAACATCTAGATTTGCGTCCCAAACAATGGCTACCAAAGAAAATAAATAGCTCATAGTTTGCACCGCCCCTTTTATCTCATTAGCGGGGAATTGTACAAACTATGCTGAGATGAATTTCTATGTTGATGTGTCTTGTATCATAAAAGGGACTCCATCAGAAATGAGGATCATGAGTGGATAGTAGGATGCCATTATGCAGGAGATGCAATGGCATATAAGGTGTTGCAATAAGGCTTGTGGTGGCCAAGTCTATTTCAAGATATGAAATATTATGCTATGACATGTGACATATGCTAGTGCATAGGGAAAACCAACCACTGAGATGATATTCCTCTCATCCCCATTCTTTCCCAAGTTCCATTCAAGAAGTGGACCATTAACTTTATTGGACCAATTACCCCTAAAACATGGTGCATAGGCATGAGGTATATTCTAGTAGCTACTAACTATTTTACCTAGTGGGCCAAGGTTGTGCCAAACAAAAAATACATAGCCATAAGGTTCATATAAGAGAACATCATAAGCTGTTATGGGTGCCCACCAGCTTAACCAATGATAAGGACATAGACTTCATTAATGAAATTATATAGATCATGTTAATAGAATACATGGTGGCGTACCACAAGATAACACCTTACCATCCCCAAGAAAATGGCATAGCTAAAGTATTCAACAAGATCCCTGGGACGTGCCTCACAAAGATATGCGATGTGGGTCTCAAAGATTAGGATGATCAAGTATCAATAGTATTATGGGCATATCGCACAACCTACAAGCATCTGAACAAGGCTATACCATTTAAACTAGTGTTTGGTACTGAGGTGATCTTGTCGATGGAGATCTTGTGCCATCATTGCACATCATGTGCATTGGTCAGCTAGATGACCAAGAGTCACTAAATAAAAGTTTAGAGGACCTATAATTCTTAGATGAGGTACATGCCCAAGCAAAGTGGAACCAACAAATAGAAAAAGCATGCTAGAAGCTATGGCATGATAAGAATATAAGGCATAAGGTCCTAACAAAAGGGGCACTAGTTTTTATCTATGAATCCATGTATATCAAGCACCTAGATAAGCTATAGATAAGGTAGATGGGCCCAAATGTCATCCATGACATCATAGAGGCTGATGCATGCAAGCTATGCATGTTGTCAAGTAAAATGCTCCATGGGCATTTGAACAGTAAATGCTTGAAGATGTTTAGGAAATAAGGTGGTGCCTACACCATCAAGCACCGATATCTTGGTCATGAGTTAGTTGGATTGAGCAACCAGAATAAATCTTGGTGCAAGCCAAATAAGTTCCTTGGTAATTGAATAAGAAACACTTTGAGGCTACCAGTAAAATGATTTTGGCATTTTCATGCATAATTTTAGCTAGGTGAGTCAAGCACAATAAATCTCCAACTTCTTGAGGCTAGACACCTAAGATATGGGCACATGAATTTTGCTTAGAGTTAGACACAAGGTGTACCAGATCCTTGTGCACAAGATTCAAGAAGTAATGCATTTTTAGGCTTATTTAAGGGTTAGTTTAGTTGTTCCAAGCATAATACCAGTCAAGTGAGTTAAGTGAGGTTACTTCCTAAGCACCTACTGCTAGACACCTAAGTTTCCAGGTACATGGAACTCACTGAAATTGGAGCAAATGTGAACTAAGAAAGTTACACAAGTTACAAGTGTGCAAGAGATAGAGTGAAGATGCACAACATTATCATGCATAAAAGATCAAATGAGAATGCCACATTAGAGGTCTAATTTAATGGATTTATATGGTGTATAAAAGGCCAAATCCAGAAGATGAAATCATAGTGAAATTGACCAAGATAGATAAGTGTGTTTGAAATAGAAGCACATCTAAAAAAGGAATTGGGACTGAGGAGGTTGAATCATGCACATGTGAGGCATTGTTCCTAGGTTGCCATATTGAAGGTGAAGGTCACACCAAGTGAAAAAATCATAGGATAAGATCATTAGGACAAGTTGGCATCCACCTAAAGCAAGACAAGAAGTGAGCATTTGAAATACACGTCACTTCAATAAAAATTCATTAGAATAAGTTAATAAGTTGGTGGTGGAGGCACAAATATCTACATTAAATGCATAAATAATATAACACTTTTTTGGATTTCAAGTTTCATAGTGAATCCCAAGGATTATAGGTACTGTCATGCCATTAATCAATCGTATTAAGGTAGTAGATGAGAATAAAGCTATAAATCACTAAAATTTTGTTTGTGTCTAGTTATAAAACTTATGATAATTTAAATTTCAAACAAACAACTAGAACAAAACTAGTGAACCAGACAGATGAACCAAGGATAACCTGCTATAGCAAGACCCTAAGCACCCCTAAACACCAAAAGTGAATGACTATGTAGAGAAATGAATTACATTCCCTATGAGTTTGGTAGATGAAAGAAAGGGGCATGGATTGGGTGAGAACTAGGTAGCTAAAAACTAAAGTGACATCAAGGTTGCCATTTGAAACACATCAAGCTTGAGAGTCAAACATATATTCATAGACCTCACAATTGTGTGAAGTGATAACAAAGATTGAAGGCTTTAGTAAGATAAATAGATCATAGTTTAAAACTAATAGATTCAGAATGGGGAAAAAGTGGATGAGCTTGAGCCCACAATATGCATAAAAAGACACCAAAAAATCATGTTTAGTAGAGGAAGATGCCACCATAAAGATAGTAGTACCACTAGTAGAAATGGTAAGCATTACCAAAGTCGATCTAGAGGTGTTGTATAAGATGTTTCACTAGGATATGTAGTTTCCCAAAGAAGTGTTGATGGGAGAGAACTAGGCATCGTTCATGCACAATTACTACCTGAAAGAGTGCAACCACCAAACCTATAGTAATGTGCAAGACCTAACATAAAATTAGGTGGTATAAAAATGGACAAAGATTATAGAAGGTGCAACACTATTTGATGTCTCAATCTATGACAAAATCGCAACTACTGGTGTGACATAACTCTATGAGTTGCCAAGATTCGAGAAGCTAGAGGAACTCATGCAGTTCCTCCTTTCATGCATCAAAAGGGACTAGTTATACTTTGTATGGAGGTACATGAGGTTAATTTCAAGCCTTATTTATTGAATCATTAGACTCCCAAGATCTAATGTAGACATCCACCAGATGGTAGATGATGCTAAAGTTGAAAGGGGCGAGAAACTCCTAGGTTATTATAAAAGAGTCTTCATGTTTTTGATCAAGGACATCAATGATCCCAAGATGATGTTAGTGATGTGCCTGGTGATCTCAAAAATATGTCTTAATTTCCATTGGATGGATGTAACAAAGACCTACCTATGCATCACTTACCACATAACATACGAGGTAAAATTTAACATTGATAAGTTCATCATAGAAGACATAATCAAGAACATGTTCAAATGTCATACGACATGAGAGAAATTTTGATGGGGTTCCATGTTGATATTTATTTTGATGGAGGGGAACGACATGACTGATGGTTATAAGAACAACTTGGGGTCCTCCCAACACATAATGACTCCATGGCATTGACATACTAAAACTACACTTGCCCCACTTCCTTCACCCTAAAGTATAAATCCAGAGTAATGGGATGATGTGTATGGTATATTGAATCATTTAAATAAGAATGGTGAATCCCTGAGAAACTCCCATAGATCCTATTTGGAATGGTGACATTATCCATTATGAAACACTTTTGCATCAATATAATTAGTACTCGCATATGGGAATCACTCTGGTTAGCTAAAACTACCTTATATATTCTGAGCCAGGTATTTCAGAGAGGCACTGAGAATAATCCCCAACATATAGTAGGTGGGCATCTTGGTGAGGACTGTGGATGTAACAATATGCAGGTTGAGGCACCAATACATGCAACTAAAGAGGAAATCAACTGAAGTTAAGGAGGATGATTTACCACCGATATCTATCCCCTCAAAATATAAGTCATCCTTGGGAACATCCAAAGGATCTTTTATGAGATGAAGCCAAGGAATAAGGGCATGTTCATGGATAAAGATGATGACCTTCCCCTTCAGGTCAGCAAAGAAGGAGAGTTGGTACCAATGACACTGAGCAAATCCCCTTAGAAGAAGCAGGGAGAAACCCTAGAGGAAATACAAGAACACCTATAAAGATGAAGCTATCCCCTTAACACCAAAGAATAAGAATGTGGTCTTTACACCAATAATTACGTCAATCAATCCAATAGAGAAGAAAAATAATAAGTCTAAGGGGTCATTGGTGATGCCCACGATAACTTTGGAAGAGATGGAGGCACAAGAGGGATGAGAAGAAGGAGGAGGAGGAGGAGGAAGAGGAGGGATGAGAGTATATATTATCCAAGAATAAATAGAGGAAGATCCCAATAGTGAATAAATTCATGAGGCTCTCCAAGGTGGTATTATTGACATGCTTGGGGAAATAGAAGAACCATCAAGTGCCCCAACCTTCAAACCTGTGATGCAGCCTCCACAAATTGAGGAGGAGAGGAGGCACCAATAGATGACATGGACCTCAATAAGGACTATATATAAGTGGCACTGGAGTTACATAGAATAAATGAGGCCATGAAGGCCAAGGGCATGACCTAGGTGGGGATCAAAAAAGCTGAGGCCAAGGAGGAAAAAATAGCCATGATAGTGAAGAAGAGGAAGGTAGAGGTAAAGAGATTTGAAAAGGAAAAGGTTAGGAGAGAAAAGGAAGAAAAGAGGGTTGTCTAAAGTATGGAACCCATAAATTAAAAAGTAATAGAGGCACCTAACACCCTCACTAGCATAATGAAGGAAGCCACACAAAAGGTGCACCCAAGTAGTGAAGAGGTGCATGTAGATAAAGGAAGGTCATACTGGAGCCTTGAATAAGAAAATAGAGAGCACAATTAAAATCCAACAGGCTCAAGAGGTTGAAGCTAGCGCTAAAGAGAATGAAGAAGTAAATGAAGGAGACAAGTTTGAGGAAGAACCCCTACTATTGGAGAAATAAGATGCATCAAGGGAAAGCATCGAATAAGGTAATAGCTTTGATGAAGAAGATCTAGAGTAGACAAAGCTAGCTATTCGAGAGGAGGAAGTTGAGTTGAGTCTATGAGAGAAGGCACAAAATGGGTTCATAGATGAAGACTATTACATGATGGAGTACATGCACCCCAAATCCTCCATGACACTGACACACCATCAACTTTCCTTTTCCTTCAATAGTTATATAGATGAGCCTTAATTCAAGGTACCATAAAAGATGATCCTTAGTTTAGACCAACTAGAGGAAGGGCAGGACTCACTTTTTGTTAACCCCTACATAATGAATCTAGTTAGGTCAAATAACACACTCATTTGCATTGATTCTAAGGTAGCATGGAAGGACATCATTATCAATTTCAGATCTACAAGCTAGAAGAATATCATGCTAGAGGAAGATGAATATAACAAGGCCATAAATTTCAAGTTGTATCAACTAGCTGAGCATGTAGAGGAAGTCAAGCCATCCTCCCTAGATGGCATCGACACTTAAATTTTTTTGAAGGTTAATAAGGTGTGTGTGTTACTAGAGTAGATGATCCTAAGATTAAAGGTGAAATCAAAGCTACAAAACGAAGAGGACCCTTACACTGGCATAAAAAAAGAGATTTCCATAAAACTCATAGAGGTGGAAGGCCTCTTTGCAAAGCTTGAAGAGAGTGCAAAATTAACTAACACAATATTTTTTAAGTGCTCCACCTAGGCTTCAGTCATCAATGTGTGCCTCAAAAACTCAAAATGAGAGAAGGATGCACTAATTACATAGGCATACACTATGAGTAGGGTTGAGCACACTCATATAATGGTGTAAGTCAACACTTTGAGTGCCCAGATCAAGACCCAAGATCAGAACCTATAAGAACTATTTCATGCATTACAAACAAAGGCCTATGAGCAAGGAGAGATCCTCTATAGAGTCATAATAAAGGTGAAGGAAAGGTTACAGGCCTTTAAAAAAAATTTGACCAAACTAATGTGTTCACCCTCAGTGTCACCTCCATAGAAGTAGATAGTTCCATAGAAGAAATCAAGCTCACAATCTAGATTTTTGAGGACTTCAAAGCAAAATAAAGGACCGTGCACCAAAGTTTTTCACACATAAGGCAATGAAAGTTTAGTTAAAGGATGAACTAAAATTTTTGTATGGCATAATGTAAGACCCCAAATCTGTCCAAATATAGGATCCATGTCAACATAGTAGACACTTGGGTGCAAGGAAATCACTTGTCATGATTATTATTTTGTCATTTTATGATGCTAGTTGGAAGGTGGATAGCTAAATCCTTTTTGGATCAATCATCATTGAGAAACAGATGCATAGGACAATGATGTCTCATTGAAGGTAACATAGTGGAGCTAGTGGAATGAGTACCTCCAACTCTAGCTCAATGATCGATGTGATTCATTCCCCATGACACTAAGGAACCTCAAATCTTTATAAAAGCAAGCTAGGTCCAGTTAATGGGGGAGGAGAATAAAATAGTAGCGAAGCCATGGAAGATTGGCTCAAGATGTTATGTTCACCATTAGAACTTAGAGTTAGTTTAGGACACCCTTATTTCTCCCCATTGTAATGCCCATGCTTGCTTATGATCCTCTAGGCCTTTAATAGCTCAAGATGAGCATTTTATTTATTCCTAGTAATATAGATGTATTGTTTTTGAACTCTATTAATGATGAAAAATTTGTGCAATGTTTAATGGATTGAATGCTTAAGTCTATAGTATGTATATTGATATCTTACAAGCTTCTAACCTAACTCATCTAAGGTGTGCTTTTAGCTCATAAGGACTCCTGTGATTGATATACGAAATTCTCTGAGTATAGGTAAGAACCTATGCCTTAGCAAAAACATATGCCTAAGTCCTTCAACTAGTTACCCAGTGACCCCTCAAGCACCTGAATGTTGTTAAGATAAGGTTACCAAAGGATTGCACCCATGAAGCTATAGACCTACTTTATGTCTACCTGCACCTTATAGATATTTGTTTTCCCCCATCCCAAGATGGATTGAGCCAATGAATGCACCACCACCATTGCACTAACCAAATTCCCTAAAGGATAGAGTTGCACCATGGCACAACTAGACCAACATAGACCCCGGTCCCTTCTCCACGATGCTTCTGGTGAGAATATAAGGCTTTCACCTTATGTAAAGTGTTGCCAACAAAGTCGAGTGTCAAATGCTGAGTGCCATAGGATTAGTCAAGGATGCACCCCACTAAAACCAACCTAAACCTAACTTGGACAGCTAGGTAAGTGCTTGACAAGGCCCATGACCAAAACACCTACTTTACTACAACACGAGGCTCACAAGTGTCCTAATTTGACATGCCTAAAGACAAATTATTTTGGAGAAAGTGTTTTAGATAAAATGTCTACAGCAAATGTTTTTGCAAAAATCTTGAAGAAAATGTCTTTCGCAAAACTCCTCAAGTAATGTTCAAGATAAAATGTCTGAAGACCCAGAAGTTTGGGACAAAATATCTGCAACAAAATTTCCAATAAAGACAAATTGTTTGGGGAAATTATTTCAACATAAAATGTCCAATAGAATTGTTTCATAGAAAATACCTAATATAAAATATCTGAAGAATTGTTTGTTATGGCAAAAATGTTCAGACAAGTTCCAAGGTTTGGAGACATTCATGTGACCATCAAGTTTGAAACCCATCAAGTAACCATTTGGATTTGAAAATATTTAGATGTACACCCAGATGTCAATCAAATCTGGGTAGATGTCAAGGTTGGGGCTTATGAAATAGTTTTTTACATTTAAAAATTATCAAAGGGTCCCTGACTAAATGTGGCGCTGACAAGTGTCCAAATATTGGGCACCTGGATCAAATTTAAGGGCAATCAGAGAAAGATAGGTTAGTGGGTCTAGGAAAATATAATAGAACATATTTAATCATGGATTTAGGATCGACTGTGAGCTTAAAGTTAAAAGGTTAGAGGATCTCTAAGATGAATGCATGAGTGCCAAGCATAAATATCTCAGGTGCCTATACAGAGATCTAATGGTACCTACTAAATGATAGTGATAGTGGGCTTAGTCTGAGCAATAGTACATATTTAATCATGTAACAAAGATCTAATGGTACATATCAAAGGTAGAAAAGTCAAGGGAGTCATATTGAATGTGAGGCCACCACATGGCACAAGAGTAGAAGTAAATGGACTCACTATAGGATCCTAACATGCTAAGGCATAAATATGATAGTCAGATCATTTATCTAGAGTAAACATGATCATGGCTCTATCAGAAACATAAGTATGAGAGTTTTTTTGTTACAGAGTCCTAGTGGCATAGAGCAGGTCAAATAGATTCATGTAGCCATTCAAGATTACATGTAGAGATAATATTGGGCTGCATGATCTTTCTCTAGCTTTTCATCCTAGACAGATTCCCATTGGCATTAATATTTAGGTCTTAGGTGATCACTATAATGAATAATAAGAGAAGCTAGACTCATTAAAAAATCCTAGAGGTTTGACATAGTATTTACGAGTCATATTGAACTCATTTTGCACATAGACTATTTATTTTATCTATGATAAATTATGCACTTTTTCATTTTCTTTGTTATATACTCAACAAAGTAAAAATTGCATTTTTTTAATTGTTATAACAACAAACATTTGCATAAGTTAATTGAAATAGATAATTTTTCTAATTTCCATACATGTATTAATAGAATTTAGTGAAAGAGATCTAATTTATAGATTTTAGCATAAAAATAAATTATTCCACAATTTAGGAGATTTTTCTATGTGCTTTTTAATATAGACAATGTACATTTTTTACATTTTAAATTGTGCAAAACAAGAGGACCTGAACACTCACTTTCTAAGCATCTCCATAGTAGGACGATTGATTTAAATCACATAGTATTCAGGATTCATATTGAACACATTTTCCACATAGTCTATATATTTTATCTATAACACAATATTCACTTTTTCATTTCCTTTTTTATATACTCAGCGAAGTAGTAATTTCATTTTTTTATTGTTATACCAACAAACATTGGCATAAGTTAACTAAAATAGTTATTTTTTTAATTTCTATACATGTATTGACATACTTTAAAGAAAAATACCTAATTTGTAGATTTTAGCATAAAAATAAATAATTCTGCAATTTAGGAGATTGTTCTTTGTGTTTTTTTATATTGATAACGTATATTTTGTTCATTTTCAATTGTGAAAAACAAGAAGATATGAACACTCACCTTCTAAGCCAAGGTGCAAGTTAAGTCTCCAATTTAAGCATTTATTAAAACCAAAGCATAAATCATTTACTATTTATTGGTTTCATTGAAAGGATAAGAGTTGGGAAATTGAATTTTTTGAACAAGTATAACCAAAATTTATATTTGAAGAGTGAATTAAAAGCAAAGAAAGAAAGTATATTACATTCTACTATTTGTCCAAAGCAGGATGGTTGATTCGATTCACATAGTATTCAAGAGTCATATTGGATGCATTTTACACATAGTCT
This sequence comes from Torreya grandis, assembly GCA_037957365.1. Lineage (NCBI taxonomy): Eukaryota > Viridiplantae > Streptophyta > Pinopsida > Cupressales > Taxaceae > Torreya > Torreya grandis. The sequence continues at coordinate 5,719,904 of JARHVA010000080.1, read as the reverse complement.
ATTTATTTTTATCTATGACAAAGTATGCACCTTTTTATTTATTTTTTATATACTCAAAAAAGTAAAAATTGCATTTTTTCTTTGTTATAGTAATAAACATTTGCATAAGTTAACTCAAATAGCTATTTTTTAAAATTTCTATACATGTATTGATATATTTTAGTGAATATAGATAATGTACATTTTGTTTGTTTTCAATTTGGAAAATGTTTGTGAAAATATTCACAAATAGTTAAAATCAAGTTATAAGTTACAAGCAAGCTAATTTTCATTAAATACAAAATTTTATGCATAATTTTGTATTGGTTTGTCAACTATATTCATTTAATTTTGTCTCTATTTGTATTTTTTTGTTATTAAATATGCTAACTACTTATTGTATTATTTCCTTCAAAATTTCCATGGTGGACTGTACAAAACATGGTGACAGTTAACAGTGACTGAAAACTATGCAATAGTTTTCCACTATACCATACCATTGTCAAAGTAGCAAATCTTGATAATATTTTTTTTTAAACATTATTTTTTATCAATATATAAAACTATTAGGATTTTTCTAATGATACAATCATTTATTTTTTATTAGATCAATATATATAGTTATACTTACCTATTCTCAGAAGGATGGGGGGGGGAAGGGGCAGGGGGCGGGCCGCGAGGGGAGGGATGACTGCTAGCCTTTGAAAGTAAGTAGCTTGTTGTAGTTTGATTTTTTTAGTAACACTATTTGGAGAGGTTCAAATATAAATTTATTCAAATGTATAGATTTTCTATAATTAATTGGTTATATTTGGAAAATATTGTATTATGAACAATTTGCATACCTTCTACTTTAGTTGATGTAGTGATATGCTTAACGACATTGTTCTTGTCTACTATGAAACCACCTTGCATTGTTAATCTTGATAGAAGCTCAACTATACTTTCTTTTTCAGAAATGTATTCAACATGTGTCATTTTTCTAATTGAAGGGAAAAATTGATCAATGACATCATCTTTATATATGTATTAGATGTTGGTATTGTTGGTAGTCTTTATATTATAAATTAGCTGGTGGGAATAGAAATATTCAAATTCACTTGTGCAGTTCTTGTAATATGTTGTTTTTACATGGGCAGGCCTAAAGCATTTTATTACAAGATTGTAGCTTTTACATACAAGCTCAAAGGAGCTAGAATATGCCTAGGCAATTGCCAAAGTACCATGTACCTTTTTTTGAAATGAAAAAGGATAAAATGTTATGTCAGTTTTATTTTGAAATGGAATAAAAAATTAGAGAAATTCACATTTGGAATTTATCTCAATAGTTGTATCTACTAACATTTTCAAGTATTGTAGATCTCTTTTGGCATGTACATAGGTAATGAATGTTGATTGGGTGCTATGCAAGTTCATATCTTTTGCATCAGCTCATTTTTAAAGGTTCCTGAAAAGATAAATTATAGGTTCCTTTCTTCATATCTTGTTTTCAATTTCATTGTATTCAGCTTCCAGTGTATGGAGGAGGTGGACCTGAAAATTGCCAATGGAAATAGAGAATTGGTAATTTGATATTAACATGTAATAAATTTGCTTAGCATTACATGATAGCAATAAATGTAATTGAATTTACTTTGGCTTTGTCATTCAGTAAGTTTCCATCTATTATTTCCATGATAAACTAATTGCCGACTTTTTTTGTAGATGTATAAAGAGTCATTATTGTCCTAGATGTATAGTAGTCCACAGTGTCCACAGGTTATTGAATTGGGGATGAACATATGCTTTAAACAAACTGGGTCAATGAGTTCTATTGCAGTAGTCTCATTTTATATTAAAATAAATTCATAGTCACCATGATTATAAGTACTTTTTAGAGCTATAGAAAAGTTTGTAAGAGACATCCCTTTATGTGGTAAGAGTTTTTCTTCATGGATTCGGATTAGTGAATCTTCTATATTTAGGGTTATTGTCATCTCTCCTTAATTTTTTGTAATATCAACTCGTAAAAGTTCACTTTTTTTTTGGTCAAGTATTGTTTTATATGTCACAAGGACATCACCTTCAAATATTTCTCCACATTTGTGGTTGTTGATATCATTGACTGTGACTTGAATATGGCTTGAGTTTCACAGTCTACATTTTTTTTAATAGTTATTATCATTTTATAGATAATAATATATTTAACAAATAGAAATTTTTTAACTCATACTTTTTGGCTTCTCCTTGTGATTATATTTCTATATGTTCCATTTCAATCTTTTTCTCCATTTCTACTACCCTGAATGACCAATAAAAAATAATTAGCAATAAACTTAATTTTCTTTTGGCAATGCAGTTGTATATCTGGATTTACAAAATGCATATAATAAAAATAAAAATTTCAATTGATTTTGGAAAAAAACGTATTGCATACATTTTATTTTGAAATCTACTTTCCGATTTGGCTGTATTTATTTTGCATTTATCATATTTAAAATTTGGTTTCTAAAAAAAATCATATAATTCTTTGCTTATTTTACAATACAAAAGGCAAGTAAAATTTCATTGTGGTTAGTCCAATATGCATGAAAAATATTGGAATCTATTTTTCTTCAATCAATTTTTCTCCAACAATGGTCTATGATTGTTCCTGCATTTGTAGTTTGCATATTTACTATAAGAAATAAATTGTGGTTTTCCACACATTTTCATAGTTGGCATTGGGAACTTTTGTTTTGCATCATGTCAATGTTAAAGTCACCAATTAAAATGATATTCATATTTTAATTTGCAGTTGAAGTAATGTTTTCTATGAATGCTAATAGATCTACAAGGGGAGCTTTTGGTACTAAGTAGATATTTGATATGCAAATGTATATGTTTGAATCACTGATGTCAATTGTAATTGTTTCTAGATTTGTAATATTAAATGTTTCAATGGTTTGTTTCGAAATTCATTTTTTATAGAATGTCATGATAATGCGAATATTCATTATTGCAAAACATTCAAATATCTCTATAAGCATTATTTTTGTTCACACTATATTTGTTAAAGTTTTTTGTAAACATAATACATGTGAAGCCATGAGTTGATCATCATGTGTTATGTTTTCTAATTATAAGTGCAAGATACTTGTGTTTAAAGAACATATAGTGAAATATTTTGAGATTTTGTATCTAAATTCACATAAGAAATGCCATTTAGCAAATTGTTGAAGTCTTTGCATTTTCCTTGCACTTCATTAGATAATGAATTTTTTTCTTTTCTAATATGTTTATAAGGTATAAATGTTCCATGATTTTGATTTGAGATAGTGCAGTGTAAATGAGGCCATTGTAATTCACTTAATGAGGGTCAAAATTTAAAGCATTCATTGTTAATCCTTGTGATCTATAAATTGTTATTGCACATGCTATTTGAATAGGAAATTGTTCTTACATATGTATTCATTTATTTATACTTTTTTTTTTGGCATTTATTGCTATAGGAGTCCATTGTTTGTGAATGTGTTTAGTGTAAAAGTGTTTCATTTTTTGTCTTTGAAATTTTCCAACATTTAAATCATAAAATTCTATCCATACAATATTACTAATATCATTTGTGTAATATTTGAAAATACCATCTGCACCATTGAGTAAGCCATCAACTATATCATAATTTACACCAATTAGTTCTACTAGAATTTGTTTTTTAAGGATTATTTTATTGGGTAATATGGGGTTTTTATTATCCATAAATTCTTTGTCAATTTCATTGGGTTAGATATGGTCAATTGCATTTAGCACATACATTTCTCCTTGTAGAATAGTAAGCATTTTCTCATTATGAAGTTGAACATCTTTGTTTCTATGAAACAAATATGGAAATGTTGGATCAAGTGCAGAAGGTCTATAGAAATGGTCATTTAAGTATTCAATGTCATTTTATGTTTGATTGCATATTCTTATATGATTTAAGATTGAAACAAATTTACCATCTCATTATCTCATAACTTCTTCTAGTTCAAAGTATTAGACATTGTTGGTCCAAAATGCCTATGGTATTATTTCACCATGCACTTTTGGATTTTTAAATATCCAATTGTTTTGGATGGGTTGCATTTGGTAGAAGTCACCATAAAAAATTATGTTTATATTTACAAAAGGAATTGTAAGAGTATACATAATTTGATGAGGTCTCTTGTCTATGTTATAAAGCATATGGGTTCTTATTAAAGATACCTCATCAATAAGTATTATGCACAATTGTTCATATATTTTAGTCATTATATCTGAAGTATTTGAATCTAATGGGAGTATTGTAGACATTATATAGGGTAATTAGAAAATAGAGTGGGCAATTACACCATTTACATTATATGCAGCTTTACTAGTAAATGTAATAATAATACCTTTAGGTTTAAGAGGATCATTATCAAGTTGTTTATCTTAAAAGAGAAATATTACTTGGTACATCATTTTTGTTGTATACATTCTTATTGTTCCTACTCCTCATAGGAAGAACAAATACAATGGCTCATTTGGAGATATTATTTTCCTCATTATGATATCTTTTACAATATGTTGTTACTAATGATTCAACTATTTTTGTGAGTTAAAATAGTATTCTTTGCTTATGAGGAATGGTTATTTGCTTATTTAAAGAGTGTTTTTTCTTTTGGTATCTATTATTGTTTTATTTGTGATATGCTTTATGTTTGCATTGATATCATATTTTTTAATTTTCACAAATTATTTTTCAAGTTCATTTTCATTGTTGATGTCAAATATTGTATTCTAATTTCCTTGGACATCTATAATGGCAATGCCAATGTTCCCCCACTTTGATTGTAATTGTGCATTGAAATTGCACTCCATATTTTCTATGTTTTCATTATGCATACCATAAGCTAATGACCACGTTTGAAATTTTCCTTTCAATGAATCTTCAGGTTCTCGATATGATATAAATAACATCATTTTTTATCTATAATAGTTTTCAGGATCGATATGTTCATTGTATCTTACATATCATATTATTTATGTTTTTTTCATTTTTTCATCTTTTTAGATGTTCCCATATAGTATGATACATATTCTGCTACACATATATGCTCTAAATATTTAGGCCTTCCATTGTATTTGTTAGTGATAGAAGCACACATTATGTTTTCAGAATCATCTTGTGATAATATTTATGAGATTTTTAAAATGCATGTTCTATTTGACAATGGTGATGTGTTTATAAACATTATTTTTTCAAGCATAAAGTAGTGGTAAATATAGGACAATGTGTATATCCTGAAAACTAGACATTTGTTGATAAATAAGGAGAGTGTTTCCAAGATTTTGTATGAAATAGACTTTTTTTTCATCACGTACTTTGCAAAAATACCCTATCATTATTCAATCTAGCTTAGTCATGTATGATGTGCAATATGTTGCTATAGAATATGCATCAAGAATAAATTGTGTATCTATATTTGCACACCCAAGGTTGCAAGCATGAATTGCAAAATAATTTGTCCACATGCCCACTAGTTTTGTTTTTAACTTTATAATAGATGAGCAATTAGTGATTTGTAATAATGCTAAATATCTCTCCTTAGTCAAATTCTTATTTGTTCAAAACATTTCAAATGTTATGCTTTTGTCATATTTTCTATTTTGAAGTTCTTTTAAAAGAGCTTTGGCACAATTTTTAGTTTCATATCATTGTTTTCTAAAGGTTGTAGTATAATTATCTTATCCATTAGAGGCAATGAAAAATTGAATCTACAATATGATTTCTTATATTTTTTACAAGTGTGTGTAAGATGATGTATTTGCATTTTTGTTAAATTGTCATCAAGCAGTAGCAATTGCAAGACACATACTTATCAATAAATTTTTCAATGTCCACATTTTCACAATGGCCATATATAGGGGCATCATGTATCTAAAGCATACAAAGAACATGTTTATTTCCTCTATTTCGTAATTTTGTGACAAAGAAGTAATCTAAAATTTGACCAAATAATTGCTTATTTTGCATTATCATTTTCTTGAATGTATTCACCTTATGATTGAAATAATGACTACAAATTATTGGGTTTCTTATTATTATTGCATCAATATCATTTTTAAATAAGTTTTCATTATACTCTACTAGATTTTTTTTTAGTTATATTTTCTAATGCTTTACATAATGACATCCAAAATTTTTTACCACTTGTTAAAGTAACAAAAAAAGTAGGTGGTCTCAATTTCCTTATCATTACAAAAATATTTTTCTTTGTATTTTTCAAATAGTTAGGTGATATTCAAATGTTTTTTAAAGATGCAAAAGATATTAGAGATGTTAACATTTTATCTATGTTTGATTTTCTCTTGACATCTTTTGCATAAAATTTTTTCCCTTTCAATTCACCTTTCTGTATGGATATCCCTGCCCACCTACAAACTTGTTGTATGATAATTTTAATTTCTTAAAAAAAGGTTTGTAATATGAGTTGTAATATCATTGTTTTCATGTAAAAGTTTCCATTTTTCTATTTTTTTTATGAGAATATTTTTATAATATCATCAGGTCGACTGTAGCCATAGTACAAAGTTAGGAAGTTCATTTCTTCTAAAAAAATTGTCTTGGAAAATACCTAATTATTTTAAGCCTTCATATGGTGAAAGTTTGATAATTTTTGTCTCTAAATATTTTATTCAATGTGTAATTCTAAATCCATGTATAACTAATTTTGTGATTGGAGCTATGTCATTTTTAATTGCATTATTGTCAATGTCTTCTATGTTGACAATGCCCTTTGTTGATTTCCTAATTCCAATTTCAAGTGTAGCATACCAGTCTTTTTCAATTGCAACTCTTTCTTGCATGTACAATGTTATTTTACATATTTTAGCCAATGCATCCATCATACATGTTGGCCTAATGTTCCCTTTTACATATGAATTTTCATATTCCAATTTATGCTTTACTTTAACTACAATTGTTTGAACTTCGTTTATTGGTTTTTAAGGCAATGCCTTCTAAATATGATCAAAATAAATATGCACATTTATAATTATTCTAAGCAATCCTATTTGTGCTATTTTATATCTAAGTTGTCTTATTTGTGCAAAAGTGATGTGCATAGAAACTAATCTTTCTTCTAACGAACTTATTTTCTAAACTACCTCTATTTTTTTGTTTCATATTATTCAAAAAGGACAAGAAAACATACACATCTTTTCATTTTTGATTTACTTTTTGCATTGCTTATGTAGTTGTTGTCCTATCTTATTTTGTTTAAATTTGAAATCAATATTAATTAAAGACCAGATGTTAGTGAAATCCTTGTTAATGTTAACGATGTCTTTTTCAAAATGTAAACATTCACAAACTGAACAAGTAATAATAGGAATATCTTTAATCTCTCATGAGTATATTTCAATTACTTTTTCTATTTTTTTATTTTATATTTGCATTGCATGTTCATTATTTATTTTTTTGCATATTTTTTTTAACAATGCAATGATATATATTTCTTTGTATCACATTTCAATGGAAGCTATTTTTCACTCACATGTTTTCTTTTTTCCTATTCCTATAACCGTTGGAACTTTATCACTATCCATTTCAGTAATTTTGTCATTGTTGTGTTCTATAATACTTTCCATTGTTATTTCTTCATGAATTTGTTTTTTTAACAAATGTAATGTTTTTACTCCTTTTTGCAGGTAAATATTTATCTTATTTTTTAATCATTATTTATTTTGTACATGGTGATATGATCAGGATACCAATATCTTGTGCACTTATTTTAGGAGACATGTAATTGCATTTAAATTTTGTAAGCACATTTCTTCATATACTATATGCATATGTGCTTGAGGCAATTTTCTTGGAATCGATACCTCACATATTTTTTATAAAGGTTCATAATGAATATGCATTATGTCTATTTTAAATGAAATTACATTGTATATTTCTTTTGGTTGTAAGCAATTTATGTATATGTTAATGATTTTTTTGCTTCTTACTTACTAGTTTTAAATTTTAATTTGTAAAATATTTGAAAGCCATAACAAGCATAAATGTCCACTCTCTATTTTCCTTTTCCCATATGTCATTCCAATCATATTGATATATTCTTTCCAATTTGAGATGTTTTTATTTTCATTTTTTGATAATTCTAGTTGGCATAATTACAAGAAATGCATTGCATATTTATCCATTATGAAAATTACATTACAAAATGTTTGTTCCATATAGAGTCTAAGAGATTGGACATCAAATTCATTTTTTGTTAATAAGCTTATTACATTGAATACACTTTTGCCACAACTATCAGCAAATGGTGATGCTAGATAAAGGCCATAATTGTTCATTTCACATGAAATATCATCCCATTCACGTTGAAGATTTACACATGTATTTAAAAATTTAAATTCTTCAATTTCACTAGTTTTAGTAGTTTCAACATTTGTTCCTTTGCATAACAAAGGATCATAGTGGTCATAAGTAGGCTAGTTTTCATGAAATAATATTTAATATTCTTGTATTGACAACTCTCTATTAAAGTGTTAATAATTTATTTTATGTATCAGTGACCATAGACAAATTGATATGTTAAACCATTTAGATATCCATTAGATACAAAATGTATCACCTCATAGGCCAATTTCAATTACATTTGTATCATTATTTATAGAAAGCCTAATTCTATGTAAATAGGTTTCTTTATCATGTATTCTATACAAATTGTAAATCACATCATAAGGCATTTCATGTTCATATGACCATATTACATCTATATTTCTATTGTTTAAGCATACTATGAAATAATCAATCATTCCATTTTGTAAGTCATTTGATGGTAATGAAAGTTTAGTAAAACTTGAATAGCATAAAAAAGAAAATCACCTACAATGTATTTAAATGAATTAATTTGGAAAATGTGACTATCTTTTAGTGCATCATCAATGTTTAAAAACAATGTCTTCAGTTGTTGTTTATATGTTTCAACATCTATTAACATTTCATTTGATCTAGTTTCTGGTTTCCTTTTTTGGTTCTCATGGTTTCCCTATTGCATAAAATTTAATTTGAATTAGTAATGACAAAGATGGAATTTTCATTTAATAAATATCGATATTTTAATCCACTAACAGTTGAATCTAAATTCAATCTTCGTCTAAAATTAATTGAATTCTATATAAAGCCTTTTATGTAGAAAATAATCATTTACTATAATTGAATCAATCCAAATAAATGAAAGATACTCTCAAATTAAATCAAAATGCAAGTACATTTTCAAGTGAGTAAATAATGAAGGAAATCACAAAAGAAGTTAAATTGTATTTTTTTAATAAGTAAATTTTCTACTAAATATTCTATAACATTTGATTTTTTTTCAAATGTATTTGTTCTGAATACTTTCAAAAAGAGATGCAATTACCTTTTCAAATACATCAATTGAGAAGGTAAATATAGTATCTACAATATATAAGTCACTTGGAACTCATTATTATTTTTTAAAAGACAACCCATAACATGACATCAATAAAGACTACACATGGCCCAAATGTTTTGTCAATTGACATAATAGCAATAAAAGAAAATAAGTAATAATAATAGTTAACAAGTACATGACACACACAAACACACACACACACACACACACACACACACACACACACACACACACACACACACACACACACACACACACACACGTATCAAATATTTGGATTGGCCACAAAATAAACAAATAGAAAATAAAAAAAATTAATTTCATATCTAAGGTAAACTTCAAAATTGACAAATAATTTCTAATGCTATAAATATTTATATATTACACTTTCTAGTTGAACATGTAAATTTCCATGATGTTTTCAATGATAATGATTTCAATAAAAAAAATATCTTTTAATTCCTAAACCAATAATAATCATAAGCAAACATTGATATGATAATATGGTTTACGATGAAATATTATCACCCAACTTATAAAATACTTTATAATAACATAAGAGATCTTACAAACAATGAAACCTTTGGAACATATTGATCGATTCAGTTACTATTTTTTGACTCCTAGGTGTTAGTGCTTGGATTTGCACCAGGGTTATATAAAAATGTGGGGGTCTTCAGGATTATGTGGTATCAAAACAAAAAAATAGCATTTGTTCTATTCACATAGTGGTTTTAAGTACAACAAGCATTTTTCATGGGTGAACATTAGAAAAATGTTGGCTAGTTTTGCCCACATACAAAATTTTGTATGGATGAAATGTAATGTTATAGAGGTCAATCATAGAGTAGGGAGTTGAGTAAATTCCTGCATTAAATAAATCATTTGATGATAAGAAGAAGATCACAATGCTTTCAAAGATTTTGAAACACTTTGACCTAACTTAAAGTACATTTTGTTGATCTTTGACAAATAGGTTTAGGAGCAAGTTTAATAGTGTTTGACCAGTTCAAAGTCATAGGTGAGTTTACATAAGCCTTAGAGAAATCATTGAAGCTTATAGGATCAAATAAAAGTTATTATGCACAAGGCTAAAAGGACCAAGTCATCATAATTATCATGTAGAAATGAATAAATTGGTCCACTTGTGCATTTCATAAGTATCATCAAGATGCCTCATGAACCTAAAGAATCACATGGAATTGATGCCCTTAGTACTAAGATCATTTTGTCCAAATTTGGTGCCTTCATGAGTTTCTTACTTCCAGATATAAGATTTAAAAGTTTGTCTAAGACAGTAATACATTCGCATGAATTTAAAAATTAGGCCATTAAAAAAACCCATTGGAGTTCAAGTTGTGATAGTGACATCAACATTAATGACCATTGTGTAGATGTCATTGTCAATTGTGTGGACATCAAAATTAAGCTTGACAATTGAGCTACTATAGTTTAAATTACAATAGTCGTGTGGATGTTAATGACCATCATGCAGATGTCATTGACAGATGCATCAATGTCAAAATAAATATTAGGAAATTAACCATTAGAGTTCAAATTTGATGGTCATATGAATATCAATGATAGTCACATGGACGTCAAATTAAGGTCGCATGAATGTCAAATTTGAGCCTCATAAGAGCCCTAAGATAAGTGAGATGTCACAAGTGTCACCTTCTCAATAAAGGACTATTGAGTAACCAACGCCTATGTATCCCATAGATCATGATCCAATGAAGCATGTTTGTCACCTAAGGATGATCTAATGATATGTCTTAGATGTTTAAAAGTAAAATATTCTATGGACAAACATAGGAATGACAAGCAGCATAACTAGATGCCAAAAATTAAAGCCCGATCACCTTTTGAAGATTGGTGCTACACATCAAAGTGTACACATCTAGATCGATGATTTGTAGAGTAAGGGGCACAATCCATTGATTAGGATCAATGACATGATTTAATCCAAATTAAATTAATCAAATTATGTGAGATAGATGAGGAATTATAAAAAAAGTAACAGTAGCCAATGTTGTTCGATCCTTCACATCTATATCAATGGTCTATAGTGATTTGTGTGTTAATAATTAGATGGTGCAAGATCAAAAAGGATTTTAAAATACAATAATCATATTTTTAAAACATTGACAACCAAGATGCCATGTAAATACCATGCCAATGCCACTCAAGCAGAGTATGCCAAATTGGACATTTAGCAGATCTACCATAATCAAGCCAGAGAAGCTGAATTGTCATTTATGTAAGGGTAATCTAATACAAGATTGAATTATAAATTACTAGTGATAAATTTAATGCAATTTGCATCTATGGTATCTCATAAAAGCATTTTCAAGGAATATTCAGATCTTTACCCAAGAGGATATGGAAGCAAGGAGCTTAGTCACCCAATCACAAGATTCAAGGGATAACATGAAAAAGTTGACCAACATCTTGATGAAAAATAAAATACCTAGTTTCAAAACCATTAGGATGGCTCATCTAAAACACAACTATGGGACTACTTATAGATAAAATAAAAATCCTAAACATATACCAAATTTGTTTTGAATGCAATGCAATGTTCTTGAGATCAAATATTTCAATGTGCATCAATTTATCCTTTTTTTGTTCATAGATTAAAAATCTAGGGATCTCTCTGAGTAGCTTAAAGTCTTAAAACCTAAAGGTGGGCATTGCCTATTAAAAAAAAAAAAGTGTACTTGTACATGCAATAATAGCTCCTTAGTAATCACATCAATGCTCCTCGACATCCATAGGATCTATGAATTTCTATCTTGTGACTTCCTAAGACATTTTGAAAAAAATGTTAGGGTCCTTGTTTATTAAAAAGGCCTACAATTTATAGAGCTCAAGTACAAATTTAGAATTAGGTTGAGTGTTTTATTATAATGATGACATATTTAATGGTTTTACATGATTTAAATCTAGGATAGATTATGTTTTGGGTGTATCTCATAGAGCTCTAGTTAAGAGACCTGACAAAAAGTAAGGTTCTATGTTTGTTTTAGATTGGATACGGTTAACAATAAATTTGTTTTGACTATTTTGCTTACAGCCTCCCCACTAGATGAAAATCTATAAACAATCCCTGTAGAGCGCATGGAACCTTGGAAAAGTATTTTACTATTTAGAAGGTTGTAATAGCATTAAAAAAAGAATTTGATAGCATAAAAGAGTTTTTCATATATACAAATAATATGTTCATGCAAATAAAAATATTTGATTGAAACCCAAGGTTATTTTCAAATGCATTTAATAAGTTAATATCTATTAATTAAATTAATAAACTTTTCATTCTACTCTTTAGATTATAATATCCAATTGCTTTGAACTCTATCAAGAATTTTATATACTCAATGGAAAATTAAAATTTATTTGCAAAAGATGTTAAAATAAACCTGTAATAGCACTATCTAGTGACAAGTTGCAACAGTATCACATTGAGAAAATGGTGTCCATGTGAAGAAGCCATTAAATATAGAGGGTCCCTTAGTCAGTCCCTATTTTGTTGCAAATCATTGTAACAAAAAGTTATATGTAACATAGTTGCCATAAACAATGCTATGTCACAACCAACACCCATACCACTATGCAAGCAAGCCATTCTATCTGCAGGTGACACCAATAGTGTATTGCAAGTGTCACAAGAAACACAACGTATGGTGCTACCCACAATGACTCATTTTGAAAATGAAACTAAAACCGTATGTTGCCAAAATGTAATAACAAAATTGTATTCGTATGCTACCAAAAAAGCTTATGAAATCCACATCTGCAATCTATGGACCTAAAAAAATTAGATTAATAATAAATGAAGAACATTTGGTTGGAAAAAACCTATCCAAGCTATGCACCACATACTTTTAACTAGTAAAATAATATAATATAATTGCCCTCCACAAGACATAGGCAAATTATAATTTTTGAATGCATAGCCTATTTCAATTGGCTAGAAAGAAAATGTTGACTAAAATAAACCCTTACGGTGAAAATTATAGTACCATGCCTTTACAGAAGGTACTAAAAATGATGGCATATAACAACATATTTAAAAATAAATAGAGATGAAAAAGTTACTATAGTCAAAGTATAGGAAAAATATTATTTTTAGGAGAGCTAAATCGATGCCTTAGTTATATTTTCATGAAATTTATCAATGAAATATGTAGTGTTTATGATAATGAAACATGGAATTTTCCATTTGAAGTTTGAAATATATATTTTGTTGTGTTTGTGTGGGTCCAAGCCCTTGGCTTGGAAATCTAAACTTTTACTTAAACGTAAAGCAAGGTATCTAAATTTGAAATTCTTGTATCATGTATTATTTGAATAGGTTTGTACTCCTTTAATGTACATTGTGGCTATTAAACTTTCTTTTTCTTAATTTTATAAACTAGGGCACTTCAATTGGATACCAACTAACCAAATCTATTGTTATTTAGTGTTTTTAAATTCTAATTAGATTAAATTTTATTAGTAAATTCTCTCAATTAGGTATAAAAATAGAAATGAAGGTTGATATATATTTATTATTGAATATTTTTAATCTTCATTTACATAAAATTTTATTGATAAATGTTTTTAATTAAAATGTAAAATTATAAATGAAGGTTTATGTGAGAGGAAGTAAACATAAATGTAATTTATTTTTTCGTGTTCTAATTTGATAGATAGTTATTAAACTAAATTTGACCAATTAAATATCAAATATAATTTTATGGTGATCAAATATTATTATTTAAGTTGTTTTTATATAATTATACTTTAAGTAGGTGTGATTAAATAAATGAATATTTATTTTGAAAAAATCAATAATATCTTAACATAATTTATTATGGTTTCATTGTTAAATGTAATTATTTGTGTAAATGAAATTTAAATATGGTTTGATTGGCTATCATTTAATAGCATTTTTAGAAGTCATGTATATTTGAGGACCATTCAAAGTTATTTATTGGTTAAATATATTTATTTAAGAAAATATTAGAAAAATTATGGCATGATTGGGTGAAATCAAATAGATGTATAGGTAGATCATGTTTTGATTTCCTTATATGTAATTGGGTGAAATCAAATAGATGTATAGGTTGATCATGTTTTTATTTCATTATATGTAATTCCTAGGCTAAATATATTATTTACAGAATGATAATAATCAATCTTTGGTGCAATACAAAATTGTTGTCATGGTTCATTTTGAATTGTGAAAAGTAAAACAAATAAATAATCCAAGATATCATTGTCCACTTCACATTTAGTATGACCTTTGGTATTCCTATGAGACTATTGAGTTATTCACTATAAGACAAAAGCATTCCTATAACCACTCATAGGAATAATAAAACATTATGTCAAATAATATTGAATCCTCCACTCACCCCCAACCTTAATCCATTAGGGTTATTGTGAGATAAACATTACTTTGAAATTTTCAAAATTATCTCATCCAAGCATTTTTTTTAAAAATATTTATTGGTTGCTCAGTTGTAGGGAAATGTTGCAACTTGACACTATCATCATTCACATAGTGTTAAATCGAATGATATTTGGTATTGATTACTTGGTTCAGTTGTGAAATAATGGATTGTTTTCCATTTGAATATATGAAGTGTTATAATCCATGAGAAGTGTTGACAAAACTAGTTTATCTTGAAAATTTGAAAGAAACCTTCTAACCCACAAAATATATTTGGTTGCCTTTAAAGTGGACATATACTATGATTCTATTGAATAAATTATCTACATTTATTGATTATTGAGTTTTAACTAACGATTGAAGTTTTAAAATTCATTAGAAAACCCCTACTAGATTTTTAATCTTCATTATCACTAGCAAAGTTAGAATTTGAATATTCAACTAGTTTGAAGTCTTCTGCCCTAGAGTATTTGAGCCCAACATTATGTGTTTCTTTAAGATATCTAAGGACTCTTTTTTATACTACCCAATGAATGTCTCTAGGTTTTTGCATGAATATTGTAATAACACCAATAGAAAAGGATATACACGGTCTTATTGTGATCATTTAAATCAGGTTTCCAATGATTTTTTTGTATTTAGTGGCATTAACTAAATCTATTTTATCCTCAACCGAATGTCTCACCACACCTTCTCAAATAAATTAAAAATGTAGAAACCCATTCTTATCACTATTGTGTTATAATTGCAAATCTAAGCAATATTCTATGATAACACACAATCTGAGCCAAAATTAATTAAATGCCCTAAATGGTTCAAACTTGTCACGTATACGTGTTGATTTAGGCTAATGTATCCTTGAATGGGGCAATGAATTTATGTAATTATTATCTTTTCTTAAATCACTTTGAGTCAAATTGTGACCACACAAAATGATGCTCTAGACCGCAAAATTTCTCTAATTTAGTAGCAAACATCATGTACATGTGTTATTTTGCATCCATAATGCCCTAATTGAGGTATTGTTTGGTACAAAACTAACACCTTATTTTGATAATACTCGAGTCAAATTATGAATTCATAAAATGACATTTCTGATTAGGTTGATTAAGCATACAACATATTTCCAAAAAATTGTAGAAAATTAATCAAAGTTAATCAAATTAAATCAAATCAAGAGCTTAAGTGAAAATTCCATGAAATTTATTAAATAATGAACCCGAAAACTATTAAGATAATAAAATTACCAAAAGGCCAACATTTGAAACAATAACTCAAAATTGATTTGTATTGAATGAGTTGAAATAATTAAAAACTCAAACCATGCTTAAATAAGCCTCAACTCAGAAATTAGAGTTTACATGTAAAAATTTGAAAAAAATAAAATCTAAAAAAAGGAATATTTTTAGTAGCCACTATTTATAGTAAGTTTCACATGAAGCACGCATGGCTCTGAAAATTTTCTTAAATATCCTAAATGATAAAATTAGCCTATGGGATGAAATTCAACTAAATTTAAAGTCTGGTTCTAAAAATTTACAATTTTCAAAAATAGAAAATTCTAAAAAAAATCATTAAAGGTTAATTTTTGAACCTTAAATGATCATGTTTGGCCTTTAAAAATATCAAAATCTATATAATAAGATAGAGCACTTTAGGTCAGAATCAAAATTTTTGATATGGTTGGTTTGGTTTGTGGAAAAGCTCGAATGGATTTACAAGTCAAAAGTTATGGCCTCTAGAAAGTTGGTCTATTTTTTTGCATCATTCTCTTTTGGCTAAAAATAACTCAGCTCCTACGAGTTGGCCTGATTATACTACTTCCATTTATCTTTATCAATATCCTTTAGCTCCCCTCCTTTATTCTATATGTTATCTTCTTGTTGCAATTTGTACCACTACACCAAATACCTATTATAATTCCCTAGCCTTATGCTTATTGTTTAATATCCAAAACCTACACTATTTTTTCTTTCTTCTTTGGAACTTGGTGCTCGTAATTTAATTATTTATATTTCTCATCTTCACCATATTACCCATGAAATTCATATAAATCTAGAACATTAAATATTGGTGATATATCAAAATTTTATGGTAAAATCACCTCATAAGCATTATCATTGATTTTATTTTCAATTCTTCATGGTCCAATTTTCTTTTGCTTCAACTTGTTGTACATACCTTTTGGAAATATTTATTTTTTTGAGTAAACCATTACCAATTATACTTTTTTAAATACCTTGGATCTTCTGACATCTGCTACTACTTTATATTTCTCATTAATTTCATACAATTTTCTTCTTACTCCTTAAAACTACTGCATATGCTTAGCAAATGCTTCTACATCATCACTAATTTGATCTACAATCAAT
Source organism: Torreya grandis (assembly GCA_037957365.1). Classification (NCBI taxonomy): domain Eukaryota; kingdom Viridiplantae; phylum Streptophyta; class Pinopsida; order Cupressales; family Taxaceae; genus Torreya; species Torreya grandis. The sequence continues at coordinate 5,702,709 of JARHVA010000080.1, read as the reverse complement.
AATTTTACTACTAAAATATTCATAATAATTCTATCATAAATTTTTTGAAAAGGTGATTTTCCTATTGATCTATTCACTGAACTATTATATGCAAACTTAGCTTATGGTAAAGCCAAGTCACATTACTTGGGATTCTCTCCCATTATGCATCTGAATAAATTTCTCAAGCTCCTATTTGTAAATTCTATTTTTACATCTATTTGTGGGTGATATGCAATACTAAATTGTAGCTTAGTACCCATCTTCTTCTACAAAATCCTCCAAAAATGACTTAGAAATTTTGTGTCCCTATCTGAAGTAATAGTTTTTAGAACACCATGCAATCTCATAATATTCTTAAAAAATAATTATATAATGAAATGAACCATTTTAGAAAATCTGTCTATAATAGTAAAAATTGAATCATTACCTCTTTATGTCTTTGGTAATCTCAACATAAAATCCATACTCAAATCTATCCATAGTCCTCTTATAGACAATAATGGCATATATAATCCATTATTTTGTGTATGCCCTTTAGCCACCTAACATATTCTTCACTTTGAAACATACCTTGTCACATCTCTCTTCATCTTTGACCAAAAATACCTTTCCTCCACCAAAGCTATTGTATTCATCTTACCAAAATGTCCAACCAAACTACCATTATATAATTATCTTATAATATTGTCTCATAGAGACCCAATTGAAATACACAGTTATTTTCATTTGAAGAGATAATCTTGTTGTATAAGATACTCATCATTAATAACACTTGTCCCACTTGTTAATGGGTTCTTGCACTACTCAACTATCTTGTCAAAATATGTATCATTATCATATAATTCTTTGATAGCTTTAAATATAACCACTTTAGTCACCATATTAGTTAATAACATTGCCCTGCAGCTCAATGCATCAGTTACCTGATTTTATTTTCTTGATTTATGATTCAACATAGAAGTATAGCCCTACAAGAAACAAACCCACTTTGCATGCCTAAAATTCAACTTATTTTGTGTATTCACATACTTCAAAGCCTCATGATCTGTAAATAAGATAAACTCCTCAGGCACCAAGTAATGCCTCTAATGTCTTAATGCTTGTATAATTGCATAAAGTTTAACATCATAAGTAGAATACTTTGTTCTTTCCTCATTCAATTTCTCATTGAAATATGCTATTAGCTTTCCTTCTTAACTTAGCACAATACCAATTCCCATAAATAAAGCACTACAATCAACCTTAAAAACTTTGTTAAAATACAGTAATGCTGAAATTGGTCTTTCTATAATCTTCTTCTTCAAAAATTCAAAGCTTTTTGTGGTTATTCTAGTCCATGTAAATTCCTTCCCTCTCATGCAATCTGTTGTTGGTTCCATAATACTACTAATTTTTTTAATAAAATTTCTATAAAAAGTTGTTAAACTATGGAAACTTCTTACCTCTGTAACGACTTTTGGAATAGGCCACTCAAAAATTATTTTTATCTTTTTTCATTTATTTTCACACCATCTATTAAAACTAAAAATATAAAAAATACCAAACTATTCTACATAAACCTGCACTTCTTTAAATTTGCATACAACTTGTCATTTCTTAACAAATCCATTACCATTCTCAAATGATGTAAGTGTTCTTCTTTAGTCTTACTGAATATCAAAATATTATCAAAATAAAAAATCACCAACTTACCAATATATTCTTGTAGCATTGTATTCATCATCCTCATAAATGTGCTAGGTGTATTAGATAATCCAAATGGCATTACCATCCACTCATATAAGATATCCCTAGACTTGACTGCAATTTTCCACTCATCTCTTTCACAAATTTGAATATGATAATAACCTCTCCTTAAATAAATCTTGGTAAAATATTTTGCTCCTGCAAGCACATACATCATATCATCTAAATGAGGTATAAACAACCTATATTTTATTATAATTTTATTAATTGATATACTATCCACACACATTTTTATCATCTTTTTTTGGATTTAGTAATGTTGGTGTTGCACATAGAATCTTTATTTCCCTTATAACCTTCTTTCTTAGTAATTTAGTAACCTATTTATTTAATTATGCATGTTCTATTAGACTCATTTTATAATCTACTTGATTGGGTAGAGTTGATCCTAGAATCAAATCAATGTGATGTTGACTATCTCTCTTTAGTGGTAAACCATCTGGTAACTCATCAAGCATAAAATCTACATATTATTCCAATACTTTTGTTGCTTCTATTGGTATTGGCATCATTTTTATTTCTTCATTCTTTTCTACTAATGCATAACAACAACCTAATACCTTCATATCTTCGATAAATTCTTTAGTAAAGAGCATCTTTTCTATCTTTTCTTCCTATTTAAGCGGTAACAAAACTACCTTTGTACCACCTTTATAAAAAGTGTACATGTTCTTTGTTGCATCATGAATTACTTTCTTGTCAAATTACCATGGTCTTCTAAATAACATATGACATGCATCCATCAAAATAACATCACACCATATTTCATAATTATAACTCTTTCCTATAAAACACTTGATTAAGCACCTTTTGTCTACTGTAACTTCATTCCCTTTCTTAAACCATGAAATATAATAAGGATTAAGATGCTTTTCACATTAAAAATTTATTTTATTAATCATTTCTTCAAAAAACATATTTTCATAACTACCACCATTTATAATTACATTGCATACCTTTCCACTCGAAGTACATCTTATTCAAAAAATATTTGATCACAGCCATGCATCATCACCTTATTTATTTTACAATTAATCCTTGGAGTGATCATGGTTATTCTCATCATGATATTCTCTCCAACATCTATTGGTACAACTTTAGTATTTTGCTTTTCTATTTTATCCTCAACTAGATTTACTTTTGGGAGATCTTCTTTGCACCTTTTTTGATCTTAATAGTGTGGACACTTGAACGCTCTATTCCATTATCCTACACATATTTAATAGACATAATATATACATTGATTTAGAAACTATCCTCTATCAATAACATAGCCTCATCCTCTCTAAAATACTCTTCCTCTTTGTTGGTATTGAAACCCTTACTTATTATCAACTTGTGTTTCTGCACCACATGACAATTCAATTTTATTGGCATTAAATCCACCTATAGTGGTATTAAACCCACATCATCCCGTTATTAGACGGGATCCACCTCTTTTTAGACTAGGAGATGTCCTTTTGAAATTCTCTCTTTTTTATTTTTCTTCTACTTTCAAAGCTAATTGATAAGCCTCCTCCATGTTAAGAATTTTATGCATGCTTAATTCATATTGAAAAGAAAATTTTAAACTATTTACATACTTTACATCCATCTTCTCTTATTTTTTATCATGCTCCACTCGTATGGAAATATTATAAAATTTATTTGTATATTGTGATCTTTCTACCTCAAATTTTGAAATCTTATGTACCAGGTTTATGCATAATCCATAGGAAAAAAAATTTCCCTCAATTTTTTCTCCATATTTTACCATGAATTAATCTTCTATTTACCTTTTCTCTATCTCTCTTTTTGCAGGTGATCCAACCAAATCATTGCATGACCTTTCAATTTCATGCATGCAAACTTTACCTTCTTGTCTTCTCTCATAGTCTTCCACTCGAAGAACTTCTCCATGCTATTCATCCAATCTATAAACTCTTCTAGTTTCAAACTACCTCCATAATCTAGAACACCAACCTTGATTCCTTTATTTCTTCCTTCTAAATCCTAAACCATCCTCTCTTCCATCGATGGTGGCTACTCTTGCTATTCTTCTTGCTGAAATTCTTCATCATGATCTATGTCTTCCTCATCACCACCTTGTATTTTCTACTGATTGATGATAACCTCTATTAATTATTGAAATTTCCTCTATAGCTCTTATATGCTCTTGCTATTCTTTTTGCTGAACTTCTTCATCATGATCTGTGTCTTCCTCATCACCACCTTGTCTTCTCTACCAATTGATGATAGCCTCTATTAATTATTGAAATTTCCTCTATAGCTCTTATATAGTCTGGTTCATTTTCATAACACTTTATCCTCTCAACATTCTTTTCTCCTCTAAGATTCAAACTTCTTCTAATACTAGATAATGAACCCAAAAACTATCAAGACAATAAAATTACCAATAGGCCAAGATAAAAAATAATAACTCAAAATTAATTTGTATTGAATTACTTGAAATAATAAAAAACCTAAACTATGCTTAAATAAGCCTCAACTCAGAAATTAGAGTTGACATGCAAAAATTTGATTTTTTTTTTAAATGTCTATTTTTAGCAGTTTCTATTTATAGTAAGTTTCACATGCAAGCGCGTGTGGCTCTAAAATTTTTTCTAAATATTTGAAATTCTAAAATTAGCCTATGGGATGAAATTTAGCTAAATTTAACGTCTGATTCTAAAAATACACAATTTTTTAAAACAAAAAAATTTAAAAAATCATTAGAGGTTAATTTTAGAACCTTAAATAATCACGTTTAGCCTCCAAAAAAATTGAAATAAAATATAAGGGGATAGATCACCTTAAGAAATAATCAAACTTTTTGATATGATCAATTTGGCATGTAAAAGAGCTCAAATGAAGTTATGGGTTAAAAGTTATGGCCACCAAAAGGTTGGCCTATTTTTTCTACATCATTAAATATTTATTTATTGTAAATTCATTCCTCAAATCAACATCATCCTATGACATCATCAATAGGGTCGCATCCATAGGCCATTAATGAAAAAAATATTAGGAGTACGCCTTCTCATGCTTCATTACTACCCCATTTTTCTAAATATTAATGGGCATATGTATGGCTTGTCCCTCCAAAATTGAATCACTTCATGGCCACACATCTTTATCTCAATATGGATGGTCATGGTTGATCCTGAATATTTTTGGAAAGCTATAAATAAAAGGTCTCACCATTGATTAAAAGAGATTGAAATGTGTAATGTTATAATGCAAAATTATCTTCACAAAGCTTCACTTATTTGCATAAATTGGTCAAACTTATGATCCTAAGCCATTGGTGTACTATAAAATGATGGAGGAGCTTGCTATTCATCATTAATGTAGACTTGGAACACCAAATATGGGGAAATAACATGCTTATTGGCCACTCTTGAAAGGAGGGATGTTATTTGGAAGGTTTGGTAGTATTATTTATTTAAATAGATCTTAAAATTCATTAGCAATACCCCATGAGGGAGTAGGCTTAATTTTTTAGTGTCTATATACTTATTTATAAATATATTCTTGACTAACGCATGGACTAGCACATCTTATAATGCTACTCTATAGTTGCATGGATTGCAAATAAGTTATTATATGTATTTATGTAGTTTCCTTTCTAAATTTAATCCTATTATAGTTTTAGGCTAGATATAGGTAGATTGGATTAATGTATAATGTTTTGGTTTATATATGGCTTGAACATATGCCATCAAACATGGTTTTAAATACATCATTAACAGCCATGACAAAGCATACAGGGAAGTCTGGTGCTAATATTTATCAAATGGATTCTTCTATTATAAATCCATTGATTTTTGGAGAGATTTTCGGACTAGTGACTCATCATTTTGAAACATATCCTTATGTGGCTAGCTAAGGAAAACCAATTACAATCAAGAAATTAGTAATGTTGAAGTGTATTTTTGAAGATAATACTATCTTAGAAAGAGGAGATGATGGAAATAAAAGTAGGGCATCCATATACCTAGAATATATTGTTAATTTATGGATGAGGGTCTCTCTTAAGAGGCATATCCCCATGAGAAGGTGAAATAATGTGCTAAGGGCCTAGTTGTGAGAAAGGGGATTGCTACAAAAAGTGGTATGGATGTTGAGAAGACCATTGGTCATCCACCCAGGAATTGACTTGGATTTTTAGGGAGGTTGGTTGGAAGTAAAAATGAAAATCACAACATTATTAGATTCAAGGTATAATAGAGTTACTTATTTCTTTTATTTTGATGAGTCTAAGCTAGTAAAATATATTGAAGTTCATCCCTCTACCATTCTAAAGGGTTAATGGCATTTAGGCACACTTTTATATTTGTTCTCTTTGATATAATAAAATGTTTGTGGACCCACAAGTTATGGGCACAAGATTATTCCATCTAAATTGTTTTTGAATTATTTTTATAATGCTAATCACTAGTTGTTTTGGTGTCATTGATAATATTTATCGATTGGTTATACTAGAATATATATATATATATATATTATTAAATTCATTTTGTCTTTTGAGAGACAATAGTTGGGGTTAAAATGATATTGTCTCTTGAAAGGCAAACAAATAGTATTTAATATGATCTTTAGAGAGATAAAAATAATATTATCTATCAAGAGATAAATGATATTGTCTCTTGAGATATAAAATAACTAGTATTCTATATTATCTTTAGTGAGACAATAATTATAGACACTTGCTTTAAAAAAATATTAGAGACAATACACAAATTTTTTTGTCTCAATTTGAGATTATTTTTTTAAGTATTGTCTCTAATATTGTCTTAAAATACCTCTATTTGTTGTAGTGATCCCATGAGCAATATTTTTCATGAGATGATATTTTAATGCTTTATACTTGTAATATGACTGTTCTTATGATTGATGTTGAAATACATAAACATAGGGAAATAAAACCTAGTTTTGAAATTGATTGAAGGAATTTGAATATGTGTTTTCTTGGTATTCTTTAGATTAATAATGATTTGGATTTTACTTGTCTTTATAACACATATTTTGAAAATGTTCTGAGGAAAGAGTTAATAAATCATAAGCGAATGATATATATCAGAATTTAAGTGTATTGTGGCTACAAGTGATCTTGATAATACTAATAACAAGGTTAAACTATATTATAAATATTGTGACCCAATGAGATGGTGAATGCGAGCTAATCAACTATTAAAAAGGTAAAAAACTGAAGAGTAAATCCTTGAGCGATATTTTCAAAGTGTACAAGACTAATTTAACATATAAATAAAGATTTAAGTATCAAAATTTGTCCCCCCATTTTAGGATGGATATGGGATCATTTAAATTCTATCAAGTTATGCTCAATCTGCAAGAATTGATTAAAATTCATTTTATACACTTTTGGCTATTTATGTATTTTGTCAAAATTTTAAGTTCCATTAGGAACGTCGCGTGTTGATTTAGTATAATAAACAAGCCCTATACTTGAAAATATGTTTAAATGGTGTTTATTAGTGTAAATTTTCACTTTGTCTAAAACCAAGAGTTTTCATAAAGGCTCCCATCCCTCAATTATCGATTATTACAGTATCGAAAATTGAGACAGTTCCAAGAATCATTTTTCTTCATGTATAAGCTTACACACAATTCTTTAAATTTAATGGTAGTTAGGTTATAAATAGTATCTAAACCCCTTATAAATGGTTGACATGATCTAGGAAAACTTTGTAGTATTATTTTCATAAAAAATTTATTGTTTATAATGTTTCCAAGAAAATAAGCTCTCTCCTTTTTACATTTATTTTTGTTAAGTGGACAATAACTCTTTTGATTATGATAATCTCATATTATAAGATATTGTATAAAGGGTCAGGAACCATATATGACTTGAATTTTTATATATTTTATTTAGAGTAATCCATACCATAACACCACTTTCCTCATTTCAGATTTTCAAAAAAATTCATTAAAAAACGTAAGATTTATCCATACCACTACCATCTTGTCGAACTTGTCCCAACGATCATGATCTTTACTAACAACTATGAACCTTTTTTCAATATCAATAACAAACTCATAACAATTCTTAAACGTAAGAAATGTCTTTAAATGTAAAACCCAATCATAATATTTTTTCTCATTCCATTTAATTTCTTGCAATGAAATTCTATTAATCTTCATTACTAATAAATCTCCTTAATACAAAAACAAATCACTCATCCCAAAAAAAGACAATCACATATTAATAAAAAAATATTTTTAAATTTACAACCCTTCACAATAATTCTCATAACACAAAATCAACACTTCTCAAAATTTAATAATCACCTAAAATAAATCTCACTTTCTCATTGAGATGTCTCGCCCATCCACCCAAAACTTAATCCATAGTGTAATGTGCCACTTGATTAATATGTGATTGCCATTTTTTAAAAAAAATAACCCCAAAAAAAAAAAAAAAAAACTTCTTTTATTTTCACTTCACACTCTGCAAAGCATGCCCTACCCTTCTAAAAGAACCGTATTAAAACGCTTCAGCGATAACATCCAATAACTTATTACCGAATTTGACTGGTCAGATCGCGATTTCATTCCACGCGGTTGTCTTGATGGGCTGCTATCTCTGGGCTGAGTTTTGCTTCACGCTCTGCAAACAAGAGGATATCTTGCCTCCGAACATTTAAAAAACTGCACTTTCTTGTTTCTGGTGTGTTGCTTTGAAACAGGGAAAGAGATTACAGGCACCCTGGCTGTGATGCCATGATAGAAAAAAGACAATATTTATTAATAGTGTTACAAAACGTACAGATGTTGGATTGGATTAAGAGGGGTGGATACCCAATTTATAGCGGATTAAAGAAGAGTGCAAGAAGTTGTGAAGATTCTGGAACATTCTAGAGAGAGCGAATGGTTCAAAGAAGACCAAAAAAAGGTGGAATAAATAAATATTATTCCAAATAAAGCCACTGAAAATTGATGACAGACAATTCTGATCTCTTCAAAATGTTTGCATTTTGTTCTTAACAATGCTAAGAGAGAGATTCATGTCAATCACCTCACATCCCTTTTCACTCTGTTGTAAAACTGCTGTTTTTTCACTTTCTTGACCTATTCGCTCATGCAAGTGCAGTTCACAAGGAGCCCTAGTCCACTTTAATGGCTGCCCCATCTCGTTTTGTTGACACCATTCACCCAATAATATTAAACTAACGAGATTTCGAAGCTCATTTCTCTGTCAAAGAAAAACAATAAATTGCTTACTACCCGTCAATTGACGTGTTATATATCTGTGAGTTCAGAGAGAAACTGGTACAACTCATATGATAATTTTGATAACTACTATTAATCTCGCTCTCGAATCATCTGCATTGTCACTAAAGTAGACTACAAACAGGAAAATAACAGTCATCATCGAGGGATTTTCAGCCTCACCTTGAAATTTGTCTGGCGTATGCAGCTTGATCTAGAAATATTAGTTGCAGAGGATTCTTCTGTTGTAATATGATCTGTGAAAATGATTTTTTCCCTCTTCTTGTCCCATGATTCTTCTATTCGCTCAAACATTGTATTTTGTCCTAAACTTTTGAGTATAGGAATATCATATTTATTCACAGGAGAACTATCTGTGAAGTTTTTGTTTTGTTTGTATTCTCCGTCGCTTCTGCTCAAACTTGCAATTTGTTCCGTTGAAGTAGTTTCTTCTGGGCTTGTAGTGATTCCGTCACCATTCACGGAAATAGATTCCGCTTCTTCTGCCCATAACCTGTAATGGGCAAACAGAACACGTATATCAGGTGAATTTTCTTCCGTAAAAAGTAAGAAACCATGGTATTTAAAGGCCAAAGTCCCAGATAAATTATAATATTTTATGGAGATTCAGATTACAATTCTTAAGATTTTAAATATATATATGAATCCGTTATAATTTTTTCATGATTTAAATATTTTTTTAGAGATTTTTAATGATCAGTCATTATATTCCTCTTCTCGAAAATAAATTCGACCTAAAGTGAAGGAGACCCAGAAATACAGATTTGTTACAATTCTTTATATGATATTTGATTTGGGAGATTATCTTAACACTTATTCATAATGAATATAACAATAAAATCTGACCTATATATCTTAACTTCCATGAAAACCAAAACAAGTAGATCAGCTTTGGAAAAATGAGTCTAATGTTCACCTTTTTAGCGAACTTTGACAGCAAGGGTAGCGTGTGACAAAATGATCTTGGGAGCTCAGAATTTGCTGATGATGTGGAAGGCTTTTGGGCTCAGATTCTGCTGTAAATTTACAACCAAAACAGATTTGAGCGCAATTTCTTGACCGATTATTATGATAATTCACAAATAAAACATTCAAACTGGCACCGAATGAACTACACTAGGCTCTATAAGTGATTAATTACCCTGGATTTCTTCAACATTGTTGGTACACCGATACATCTGCATCAAATTGTAAAAAATCCAAATCAAATTAAAAATTAATCCTATTCACAACATCAAAATATTAAAATGTTCTATGAATAAAAATTAATAAACCTGAAGGTGGCTTTTAACATGAGAGATTGTAAGTCCCTTCATATTCATCAGCTCAAGGACCAACCTTGGGGTGGCTTCTGCAAAATATATAATCATATTCTTATTTGTAAGATCCCAAAAAACCAAAAATTATAAGTTTTCCGTATATCTGTTAATTTAAATTTCCCAAATAAAATATATATTTGAAAATTTACTATCACGGCCTCCAAGTTGTTGTACTGCATTTACAAAGCACCGATGGAGATGAGGAGACCAGCGAAGGCGAGGAACCTTAAAGCGTACGTATTCTCTTCTTTGGCAGCTCTTCATTTTTTAATTTCTTTGTGTTCTAATATTTATTGCCTTGCTTCACCTAAATTTCAATTTTAGATAACACCCAAATGCCGATTTCTGCAAACTTTGTCCAAATTTTCAATTTTAGATAATACCCAAATGCCAAATTCTGCAAACTCTATCCTCAATTTATATAGCCATAGGAGACCTAATCTATGGAAGGAAAACAAAAATACGACAAAAGGGAAGTGATAATCTTGAAGTTCTATATCAGAATAGGAAAAGCCAAAGTAAAACCAGAGCATCCACAATCATATTTGCGAATCCAAAAAGGGTAACTATCATTCATCGACCCACACCTTTCAGGATTACTGTGAGACTAGAAAATGTAAATTTGAAAGAGAATTGGCAACGAATGATGACGAGCAAGGTTTCCTTTAAATGAAAATGTATACATAAAATATCTTTCAACTAAATTTAACTATTTACATCCACCGTACATTTTATTTTAGATTCGCAATTTCATTTCGGAGACCCGAAAAAATCTAATGTCATATAGGCAACAAATCAGATATGAAAACACGAAGAGATTCATATTTTCATCTGGTTCGAATTTTATTAGATTTAAAATTATTTTTTATTGAAAGATGTTTAAAGTAGAATTCTTCAAGCTAAATTCCCACTAAATGTTCTATTCATTCCATACAAATCCAAGTGAAATTTAACACTACATTTCTCTTGTTAAATCAGGTTGAACGTTGCAAGCCGTGGCGAGCTTCTTGGATTTTTATGGGTATTTTGTAGAAGCTAAAACTATTCAAATTGTGAAAGAATTTCATGAACGTATAAAATGGTGTTTGAATTTTAATGGGAATTGGAATTTTCAAAGTCAACATTGTATGACTTTTCTAATCAATTTGCTGATGGACCGCCTCAAACGGCGTAATATTCTCAAACTGTAATAGTTTTTCTAGAAAGTAATAGTCTTTAATGAAATTTGAAAGTTTACGAAATCCTCATTTCTTTGCTGAATTCTTACAAGAGTACCAATTTTTTCGGGATGTATTTGGGAATTACTTTGTTGATGCGACATTTTTAATTGACAGAAAGAATTAGTATCAAATTTTGAAAGCTGCCCAACAAAAACTGGGGAATGGTATATAAATTTTTAATTGACCGTAAAAATGGCCCATGGGCGTTTATTAGTCGTTAATTAAAAAATCTAAGTAGGCCTTTTTGTCATTTTTCATTGTGTCCTTTTTTCACCTATTTTCCGTTGTGTCGTGTGGTGGGTTCCTTACAAATATATTCATTATGATGTTGAGGATAGAAATAGCGTATATATATATTTTTTGGAGGGTGTTTTTATTGTATGTTTATAGAATTGACAGATTAAAAAGTAGATAGAATTGACAGATTAAAAAGTGGACACATTTTATATTTAAATGGATTTCAACGTTTTTATTTATATAGTTTAAAAAAATGTATATGTAGTTTTGGTATATAGGTTGGTAATCATATACATGATTTTAGTCTTCACAATTATGTATGTGGTGTTGTTATTATAAAAGTGCGTATGCAGTACATTGTTGTTATAAAAGCATGAACAAGGAATAATTTATTATTATATTGACATGCATAATATATAAATAAAATAATTTACATTTCGATATGGACATATAGTTTCTTATAATTGAAGTTATATCTTATTTATATACTTTCAAGATGTTTGAGAGTGGCTTCAAACCTCTAGGAGCTATAATGCAAATTGTAACTTTTGGAGGACCCTATTATATTTTGAACTTAGTCGGATTCCAGAGTTTCAGGGTTTCAAACTTAGCAATATTTTAGGGTTTCGTGATTTTAAGGAGACATCATAAGAGATATGAAGGTTGCATGATGGGCTGTAGGTATGATAGAATAATATGATAACATCTCTCACAAAGTGCCACAAGTTGATCTCACCCCATTCCCTGTGCATCCCTTAATGCATAAACTCTAAGAGAAATGCATCAATGAGCCCCTAATGCATTTAGGAACCATCTAATGCACAAAATCATACACAACATTATTTACAATTATGAGATACATTTCTAACAATACCATGGAGAAAACACACACCTCACTTATTTCATTCCATGGATTGTGGATTTTGTACCACATTTTGATAAATTTAAGCATTTTTTACTTTGTTAATTATTCCCAGTTAATTGGCCACCCTATCGATTAATATCCAGTTAAAAAAATTTTGCCATTATGATTGGACTCTAAACCCTAAATGCTATACCTTAAACCCTACATCCTAAACCTTAAACCCTAAATTGTAAACCCTAAACCAATCGATTTAGCCTAAATTAACATCTTTTGGAGTAAGAGTTAGGTTCACAAGGTTTAATTTGGCCTAAATCACATCACTAATTACCCCAAATGACCAATTGGCTCAATCTATGATGACAATGGGTATAATTGAACCCAAATTCATATTTTGTAGTCAAAAATAGGTTCAATGCACTTAAATTAACCCCAAATGCCTTTGTGATTAAACCCTATACCTCAAAACCTAAACCTTATACCCTATACCCTAAGCACTAAACCCTAAATTGTAAACACTAAATCTTTAATCAATTTCCTTAGCCCCAACTAACATATCTTAGAGTAATAATTGTTTTCCTAGGGCTCAATTTAGTCTAAATTATATCACTTAATACCCTAATTGATTAATTGACTCAACCTATGATGACATTGGGGCTAATTATGCCCAAAATCACATTCTATAGTCACAAGTAGGTTCAACAAGCTAAAATTAGCCCCGATTATCTTTATGATTGGACCCTATACCCTAAATCATAAACCATATACCTTAAACCCTAATCCCTAAATTAAAATTTCTTTAAACACTAAACTAATCATTTTAGACCTAATTAACATCATTTAACTAAGAATTAAGTTCATATGACTCAATTTGGCTCAAACTACATCACTAATTTATACAAATGATTAATTGGCTCAATATGTGATGACATCGAGGATAATTGAACCCAATATCACATTCTCTAGTCATAAATAGGTGGAATAAGCTCAAATTATCCCCAATTACCTTTGCAATTAGACTTTATAACCTAAACCCTATACCTTATACCTTAAATAGTATGCCCTAAACCTTAAACCCTAAACCCTAAAACAATCAATTTAACCCAAACTAATGTCTTTTAGAGTAAGAATTAGGTTTACAAGGTTCAATTTAGCCTAAATTACATCATTGATTACCCTATTTGACAATTGGCTCCATTTTTTTATGACATTGGCGCTAAATGAGCCCAAAATCACATTTTGTAGTTATAAATAGTTTCAATTAGTTTAAATTAGTCCTAATTACCTTCATGATTGGATCCTATACACAAAAACCTTAACCTTATGCCCTATACCCTAAGCCCTAAAACCTAAACCCTAAATTATAAGCCCTAAACCCTAAATTAATTGATTTACCCACAATTAACATATTTTAGAGTAATAATTATTTTAATAGGGATCAATTTAGTCCAAATGACATCACTTATTCCTCTAATTAACTAATTGGTTCAACCTATGATAAAATTTAGGTTAATTGTGCCCTAAACCATATTTTATAGTCAAAACTAGGTTCAATGAGCTTAAATTAGCCCTGACTGCATTCATGATTAGACCCTATACCCTAAATTTAAAACCATATACCTTAAACCCTAATCCCTAAACCCTAAATTATAAAATATTTAAACCATATCCAATCATTTTAGCGCCAATTAACATCATTTAGACTATGTATTAGGTTTACAAGGCTTACTATGGGTAAAATCAAATCATTAATTACCCCAATTGACTAATTGGCTCAATTTGTGATGACATGGGGGCTAATTGAGCCCAAAATCATATTTTCTAGTCATAAATAGGTTGAATAAGCTCAAATTATCACCAATTGCCTTTAAAATTGGACCCTACACTATAAACCCTAAACCCTAATACGTAAACCTTAAACCCTAAACCAATCAATTTAACTCAAATTAATATCCTTTAGGGTAAAATTTAGGTTCATATGGCTCAATTTAGCATAAATTACATCACTGATTGCCACAATTGACTAATTGGTTTAATATGTGATAACATAGGGGCTAATTAAGACCAAAATCACATTATGTAGTCACAAATAGGTTCAACGAGCTCAAATTGACTTGAATTACCTTCTTGATTGGACCCGATACCCTAAAACCTAAACCTTATATGCTATACCCTAATCCCTAAACTCTAATTCCTAAATCATAAATCCTAAACCCTAAATCAGTTAACTTGGCCTCAATTAACATCCTTTAGAGTAATATTTTTTTCATAGGACTCAATTTATCTTAAATTACAACACTTATTACCCCAATTGACTAATTAGTTCAACCTATGATGACATTAGGCCTAATTATACCCAAAATCACATTCTATAGTCACAAGTAGGTTGAATGAGCACAAATTGGCCCCAAATACCTTCACGATTGGATCCTATACCATATACCTTAAACTCTATGCCATAAACCCTAAACCCTAAAACATAAAATGTTTAGATCCTAAACCAATCATTTATCCCCAATTAACATAATTTAGACTAAGAATTAAGTTTACATGGTTTAATTTAGCCCAAATTGCATCATTAATTACCCAAATTAACTAATGCTTAAATTTATCAAAATATAGTTGAAATATCCAATATATATAGAATGAAAGAATTAATGCATGTTTTTTATTTATGGGATTATCATAAAAAATGTACCCAAGAACTAAAAATCATGGTGTGTATGCCTTTGTGTATTAGATGGTTCATATATGCATCAGGGGCTCCTTGATGCATTTCTCCTAGAGTGTATGCCTTAAGATGTGCAAAGGAAATGGGGTGGGAATGACTTTTGGCACTTTTTGAAATATGTGATCATATTATTTTATCATACATACTTCCTTTTATTTAGCCGTCATACCTTTTATTATGTGATGCAAAAAAAGAGGTCAAACTTACGAAGGCCATAACTTTCGAACCATAACATTGTTTGAGCCTATCTTTGTATCAAAATGACCATCTTAAAAATTGAAATGTATTCATAATCAGTGCTTTACAATTATGGATATTTTATATATTTTTTTGAGGCCATATGTGATGATCTAAGGGTTTGAAATTATATTTTAATATAATTTTTGGTATTTTTCTCATTTTAAAAATTGTATATTTTTATAATTGGACTTGAACTTCACTTGATATTCATCTGATAGCTTAATTATAGTGTTTAATTTATTTTTAGATATTTTTAAAGATTTGCATGCTTTTATGTAAAACCTACTAAAAATAGCATCTGCTAAAAATACCAAGTCAATTTTTATTTATTTTTAGAGCTCTAAATTTTGTATATCAAATATAATTATGAGTTGAGGATTATTTATACATGGTTTGTAATTATTTTAATAATTTAATATAAATTAATACATGTGATTATTTCAAAAGCTTTATCTATTGGTAGTTTTATTGTCTTGATAGTATTTGGGTTCAATAGATGGTATCAAATCATGTTGAAATCTTGGAGTCAGAAGAGATGGTGAGTGGATGAAGAGGAATTGCTTAGATGAACCAAACTATGCAAGATCTATAAAGTCAAGTACAACAATTAACATAAATCATTATGAATCAAAGACAAAAGAGAGTAGGAGATGATGTCAAAGATGACACAAATCATGAAGAGGAAATTTTGAAAGAGGAGGAGCAACAAAAATAGCCACCATCAATAGAAGAGATGATGGTTAGATTTTTATAAGGGAAGATCAAAGAAATCAAGGTTGAATTTTTAGATTATGGAGGAATTTTAATACCCTAGGAGTTGATAGATTGGATGAAAAACATGGAGAAGTTTTAATAATGGAGAACTATGAGATAATACAAGAAGGTAAATTTTGCATGCATAAAATTGATGGTTTATGCAATGATTTGGAGGGATCACCAGCAAAAAAAAGACATAGAAAAGGTAAAGAGAAGATCAACTCATGGAAAAATATGGAGAAGAAGGGATAAATTTCTTCTTGTAGATTATGTTCAAACCTTATACAAAAGATTGTTAAATTTAAGGTAGAAGGATCATGATATACAATATTTATATATGAGTTTTACAAGCTCTTGATATAGTTAGATCATGATGAAATAGAAGAACAGATGGATGCAAGGTATGTGAATGTTTTAAAGTTTTCTATTAAAAAAAATTAAGCATGCATACAATATTTTACATGGAATAAGATTATAAATTAGCTTTGAAGGTAAAAGAAAAAAAATAGACAAAAATTTAGAACATTTTTTGGGCCAAGAAGAGAACAACCCTCTCCAATACCAGAATGAGGTGGATTTAATACAAATATAGATAGGTTTAATAACACTAGTGGAGAATCATCATGTGGTGTAGAAAGATAAAAATATAATATAAAGGGGTTTCAATACCATCAAAGAGGAAGAGGATTTAAGAGAGGATGAAGCTATGGTGGTGGTGGAGGATGGTTTCCAAATCAACACAAGTCTTATGTTTGTTATTGATGCAAAGAGGAAGGTCATAGAGTGTTTGAGTGTCCACACTACTAAGATCAATAAAGTACAGAAGATGATCATCTAAGAGTGAGTTGAGTTGAAGATGAAATAGAAAAAAAAAAAAGGAAGTTATAGCAATATATATTGGAGAAAATATCACGATGAGAAGAATAATGATTGCTCCAAGGAAAGAACATGAACATAATAAAGAAGGTGGTGATGCATGCCTACAAAAAAATATCTTTCAAGGAAGGTGTACTTAAAGAGATAAGATATGAAAAGTAATTATATGTGTTCAAATAAAATTAAATATTAAATTATTTAGTATGCAGTATAGACATCAATTTGTTATAGCTGGTTACATTTGCATAGATGTCATAGTGATGACATACAAATAGAAGTTCATGGGATAAAAGTTAAGTATTCAATTGGTAGTTACAGGCTTTGTAGCTATCATTTCTATTTTATATATATCCACCACTTCCTATTCAATAAAAAAGTATGGAAGTATTCTACCCATTATCCTTCACTGGTATCAGAGCCTGCTTGAGATCATGGTGGGAGTGACATGAGAGAGGGTTTGCTTACTCATTACTCACTATTAATGATTTATCTCTATAGATCACTTTTATATATTGAAGGATTTTTGAGTCTCAACACATGTATCATTGCATTGGACTAAGGAGAATCTATGACCATATGCATTAGACCTGCCAAAATTAAATTATGGACAATGTTTTAATTTTAGGCATACATGCATATGCTATCATTGTTGGAATTATCTAAAATTTTGTTCAAGGATATTTTAATTAAAGCATAAAAAGTGTGGTGTTATGAAATTCATCAAAGTGTAGATTTATTATTCTTAACCCATATCTATCACTAGTTTTACATTTCTACTTCGTAACCGTGTTTATATCAGTTTATATTCACCACATCATCTTATTACACTATATCAAAATTTGATATCCTTCATCGGCATTCAAATATACCATACTCAGGTAGGGTGCATGCATATACTATTTTGGATGGCTTCTACAGGCTTATTAAACTTTCCCCAAAGTTGTGACTCTTTCAAACATGCATTGAAAAACCTCAACAACCTTACTTCTTCAGAACCTCAACAAGATATAAATAATTTTATTAGAGTTTCACATTGAGTCACCAATCACACTCCACAAATCTTGATTCATTTTGTTCCACTGGTTTTCAATATATTTACTATACCAATGAACCATTTCTCTCCTTCCGCCTCATTGGCTCGACTAGGTATATGTTGAATATTCATTCTTCTTTCATCATTTGCATGTAGGACACAAGTCAATAAATATTTTTTTAAATCTAATTTTGTTTGAATCTTAATGCTATTTAGTGTTTTATAAGTCTTTTATTTTATTTTTTTAAAGTTTAGTTTGTTATTATGTAACTTTTTAAGTCCTAGGCTATAGATTGAGGTTTCTCAGTTTTATCCTTTCTTACTTTTAATCTAGTCATATACATATTAGTTTTGCCATATTTGATTCCATGTAAAATAGATTAAGAGTCAAAATATATATTTTGAGTTGATAAATTTTGTCAATTTTTACAAAGTCAAAGGTGTAAATTGCAAATGTTGTCAAAAGAGTCAAGTTAAAAAAAGTATGAATATTTTGTTTTGGGTCCATTGTCGATATTATAAAAAAATAAAAATATCACTTGTATGGATGTATTATTAGGCAAACCCAACATCCTGAGTCATATGTTTCAGTGGGAGAGTAAAACTATCATAAATGACATGCATAAGAGCTTTATCGAGACATTAGCTGAGTGAAGTAGGTTCATTTACTAGAGGTTAGAGGATTCATGAAGGCTAGAGAAAATTTGGGGTCATCTCATGAGTCACCTATGATGAGGTCACACCATTTCTATGGTGACAAATTTTGGTGTGCTTATTTTATGTTTTATAGTGTGTTTTTTAACAAGCTATTAAACATTATTTTCCAGTTTGGTACCTCCTAAAAAAGAATGTTGTGTAGAGAAAAATCACTAAAGTAGCACTTGGTTCTTGGAAAAGGGTTTGTGGTAATTTAAGAATCAATCAAAGTATAGTAGAAACCTCCTACATCCCTCGAGGTTCATGGTCAACCTCCAGTAGAAAACCATATGGGTTTGTGGTAATCCTCGTAATCTGAGAAACCATCGAAGGTGTTAGTGGAGAGAAGTGTTCCTTTCACTTCTAAGTTTTTGGTAATGTTGTAAGGAAAGACCAAGGTCACACCAAGACCTTGAACCTACAAGGATGACATGCCACCTCATAAAGTGAACAGGGTACGTAAAGAGTGTAAATATTTTTACAGTGTTTATAATAAAGGGGGGACCACTATAAGGAAATATGATGTTTGTAAAAACAATATAATAATGGGGGGGATGTTGTTATAAAATTAAATATTACATTGTTTATTATGCAGTATGGATGATGATTTGTTATAACCAGTTACATTTGCATAGATGTCATAGCAATGCCATAACAAATAGGGGTTCATGCAATAACAGTTAAGTGTTCGGTTGGTAGTTATAGGTTTTATAACTATCATTTCCATTATATATATATATATATATATATATATATATATATATATATATATATATATATATATATATATCCACCACTTCTTATTTAATAGAAAAGTATAAAAATATTCTACTTATTATCCTTCAATATGGTGGTAGTTGTGAAAATATGGTTTCTAAGGACATTATTGAGAAACTAGGTTTGTATTGTGAAAAACATCCTAATACTTATCGGATTTCTTGGTTTAGAAAGGGAATGAAGATATAGTTGATAAAAGGTACTTAATCATGTTTTATATAGGTAAAATTTATAAGGATGAAATATGGTGTGATGTAATACTAGTGGATGTATGCCATGTGTTATTGGGAAGGCTATGGTAGTTTAATAGAAAAGTAATTCATGATGGAGTAAAGAACACATTTAGTTTTTGGAAAGATGATATGAAGTTAGTTTTGTTACCTCTTATAGGATAAGGGTAGACTGAAAGCATTCTGATTGCAAAAGAATTTATAAAAGACATGAAGATGATATGTTGTTTTTATGCATTAGTAGAAAATAAAAAAGACACAAAAGTGCTACATGTACGGACATAAGTAGAAATAGTGTTTGTTAGAATTAGTAAATAGTGGATTTACTAGTAAAGTGAACACACAAAAAATTTGTAATAATAATGTCCCTACTTGATTTCAAAAATATGCAAGAACATACGCAATAATTGCCTTGATTTATTAATAGCTTTATAATAGGTGTCTTAAATAAGATAAAGAACATGCAACTTTCACCTAGAATTAGGGAATTAACTGATATTAGACTAGTTTAGAACAAATATGTAATAACCACTTAGCTAAGACAAGTGGTAGGTAACTACAACAGAAGCTAAGACAAGTGGAAGCTAACTACTATAGACTAAATAAACACCTAATCAAGCTAAAGCTATATGTGTAGGTATCATCCATTTAATAAATAAATGAAATAATAAATATGCTACACTAACACCCCCACACCCCCTTCCACCCCTGACTTAACCATATCTTAGGTGGGTGAAAGAGAAAAATAAATGGGTCCCATTAACAAAGCATGATGAAGTACTCACATACAATGCAACTATCAAAAAGGTGGAATAAAAGGAGAAAACCCAATACGAAAAAACTCCCCTCCCCCAAAATAGAGATAAAGAAGAGAAGGTAGGACTAGAAAACTCCACTCAAAACTACAATGCCTATAGGCACCCTATGTGCTACAAGGTAGCCTCCTAGAGTGATCATAGATAAGAAGTAGATGCAGTGAAGAGTAGATCACAATGAAACTGGGAATGAAGCCACCAAGTATCTAATGAATATCAAACCAAGGTGTGGTTATTATAGAAAGAAAGATAATCCTCATGTAATGTAAAAATGACACATACTCCATGACGTGATGCTACATCTCAAATAGAAGTGAAGGGGTATGGAAGGCCCTGTAATTATGTAGAAGATTTCCCAATATTTGATGTGTCTTAAATCAAAGATCTTGCTCCCTAAAATGTTTGTGGTGGACCAGAAGTAAGTGTGTCCATAAATAAGTCCTCAAGAAATGAAAGGTGACAAAAAGACATGGAGGGAATGTGTTCCCATCATTACTGTAGTCATTTGTGGTAAAAGAGAAGTCATCAACATCATAAATGTGATCATGTTCTCAAGTGTCATCAACTATAGGTGAATTTGATGAAGAATTTAAAAGAGGGACAAAGTGGGAGAAATAATATAGCCAAGTCTCATGATTGACTAAACCCACTACAATGATATTGTCACTATGCAACTCTCTGACATACACTGAATTTGGAGTGAACTTGACTTGCATGCCCTCACCAAGGTGACTAATTTGATAGATGGATAGGAGATTAGTTTATAATGAGAAAAAAATTAGAACATTTTAAAATGTTCCACCACTCACATCAACAACCCCTCTACCAAAAACCTATGTAGAAGTATTATCACCTAGTCAAATAGAAGACATGTCACATGGTTTCAAGGAAGTGAACTCTACGTGTGAAGAAGCCATATGATGTGATGCACTAGAATCAATAACCCATGTATTAGCTAGAGATACTACTACAACTAGAGCTCTCCCCTTTGGTTTCTATTTTTTTATTCTCTCCCTTTTGTATTGTCTTTGTCCTTGGATTGGTTAGTTGATGAAGATGGTTTGCTAGATTCAAGAACACCTATGTTGTTCTTATAAAAAAAACTCATGAGGGATCAATCTACTTTTTAAAACACTTACTTTCATCATGGCTTCTTGTGTGATACCTGCATCTGACCCTCTCTTTTTTGGATTTAACAATATAAAAGGAAGTGTCAAAGTTTGGTTTGGTCATGGGTTGATCATTATTACTCTCATGATCCTTGGTGTTCTATTTTTTTCTTTTGAAACCTTTTTGATGTCATGTCCAACAAGTAGAGCATGTGGTTTATCAGAATTTAGTGCACCCATCTGAAGTAGTTTTCCTTGTTCTCGAGTCAAGTTAGGAAAAAACTCATTAAAGGAGGGAATAGTCCATGAAGTACTAAGTGCTCTATTGGTTTCATGGAAGGTGGAGATGAAAATAGAATAGTCAGGTCCATGTTTTGCATGGATGAAAAGTATAATATGTGAATCCTTTTTATCAATTGTAATCAGATTTATTTTTAAAACACTTACTTTCATCATGGCTTTTTGTACAATACCCACATTTGACCCTCTCTTTTTTGGATTTAACACTATAAAAGGAAGTGTCAAAGTTTGGTTTGGTCATGGGTTGAGCATTCTTGCTCTCATGATCCTGGGTGTTCTATTTATTTCTTTTGAAACCTTTTTGATGTCATGTCCAACAAGTAGAGCATGTGTCTTATCAGAATTTAGTTCACCCATATGAAGTAGTTTATTTTATTCTCAAGTCAAGTTAGGAAAAAACTCATTAAAGGAAGGCATCGTCCATGAAGTACTAAGTGCTCTATTGGTTGCATGGAAGGTGGAGATGAAATTAGAATAGTTATGTCCAAGTTTTGCATGGATGGAAAGTATAATATGTGAATCCTTTTTATCAACTGTACATTCTTTTAGGTGTAATCTCAATGATTATAATTTGGTGAAGTAATCCTGAAGTGTGTCAAAATTGCTAGGGCTATAATTAATCAACTTATTTTCTAGTTTAACCCTCTCATCTCATCCAAGTTCCCAAAAAATTTCCCTACTATATCCCATACTTCCTTGGGTGTTTTGGTTGATTCAATGTGAAAGCATAGATCTTGTAGCATAAAAGAGATAAAAAACCAAAAGCTTTATCACACTTTTCAAACCATTTTTCCTTGCATACACATAGTTATCTTGATAGCTTCTTGTTTTGCAAGGTGAGTGACATGGAAGCCTTCCATTCATGATATTTTAAGGGTGTGAACAAATCAATTGAATTAGGATCCATTGTAGATAATGTGAGTTTGTTTACAACAAATTGAAGAAATGCATAAAGAAAAAATCATAATAATTTATACAACCCCTGAAATAATGCTTAACCCTCCCATATTTTGGAAATTTATATTTTAGTGCATTTTACAATGTAAATAGGCCTAATGTGTGAGAAATTAAAAACATTAAATTTTTAAAAAGACAACGCTCAAGTTTGAGCTACCAGTCAAAAGTTATTACATAATCAATTTCTCGTAACTGAGCCTATTTAATATAAACATGCACTAAAACTTTAAAAAAATATCATGTGGTGAGAGTGGACCTATCCTTCCAACCACTAATTAGAATTGGCACATAACTACAGTCCTCTTAAAGTCAACTAATGTTAAAAAAAACCTTCATAGTTGCCCCTATGTGCTTTTTGGTCAAAAATAAGTCACTTAAAGAAAAATAAACTAGCTATTTAAAATACTGATTAAAAATAGCTAATTTTAAAATAATATTAGGGAATTGATAGCAATTTTATATTTCTATGAAGAGGAGTGCCACCATAAGAAGATCTAAGATTGGAATATTAGATGTATGCACGTATACTTATTAGATCTAGTAGCAAGAGGCCATAAATGTCAACACTAGGATGTCAAGGCATCAAACCAACTGGAGAGTTTTAGTAGTATTTAAACAGATAACCCCATGGCATCAAAGATTATAGAAAATGGTGATACATGTTTAATAGCAAAACAAACTACTTGCATGCCTTCATGGTCCCATCTAGATCAGATAAACACAAATTTTGTTTCTTTTATCAAAGGTCGATTGGAAGAAGGTGGATCCCATTTCTTGATTCCTAATTATTTAAGGATGGAGATTTTTCATCCTAAAAAATGACACATTCTAGGCTCAATCCACAACTACAATATATGAGGATACTAGGGTTTTATGTGATTTACAATAGGTGTCTTATATAAGAGAAAAAACATGTAACTTCCACCTAGAATCAGGGCGTTAACTAACAATAGACTAGTGGAGAAAAAATGTGTAACAACCACTTACCTAAGACAAGTGGTAGCTAACTACCTTAGAATATAAGACAAGTGGAAGCTAACTATCATAGACTAAATAAACATCTAATCAAGATGAAGCTACATGTGTAGGTATTATGCATTTAATAAATAAATGAAATAATAAATATCCTACACTAATAGTGTTTAAAGAATACTCAAATACTATACCTAATGAGTTATCAAATGGTTTACCACCAAAGAGATATATTCCTCATAATATTGGTTTGATTCTAGGATCAACTCTACCCAATCAAGAAGCTTATAGCATGAGTCCAATAGAACATGCATAATTGAATAAGTAGGTTACTAATTTGGTGAGGAAGGGTGTAGTAAGGGAGAGCATTAGTCCTTGTACAAAAATATAATTTCTAACTACAAAGAAAGATGGAGGGTGGAGGATGTGTGTGGATAGTAGAGCAATCAATAAAATTACAATTAAGTACAAGTTTCTTATACCTCATTTAGATGATATGATGGATGTTCTTATAGGAGTAAAATATTTTATCAAGATTGATCTAAAGAGTGGATACTATAAAATTTGAATAAATAAAGGAGATGTATGAAAAATATCTTTCAAGATTAGAGAAGGTTTGTATGAATGGATGGTGATGCCATTCAAATTATCTAATGCACTCAGTACATTTATGAGGATTATGAACACAATGCTATGAGAATACAATGGTCAGTTTATGGTGGTTTATTTTGATGATATGTTAATATTCAATAATACTAAATAAGAACACTTACATTATTTGAGAATAATATTATCATTGTTAATAAAAGTGTTACGAACCCGTGCTACCCTTTCTATTTACTTTATTAGTATATTAGTTGTTATGGATGCATATACTTTGTAATCCATCCCATGAGCATTTTTTTTCCTACATTCATGGGAAGTAGTAGTTGATTCAATTAGACTTAATATATAAGTAAGCATTATGGCCAATGAAAGCATCCACAAATTTACTGTATTGAGCTTGCTCAAAGGAGATTGCCCCTCAATGTGGCATGTGATCAATATAATTCCTTCAATGTTTTTGATATTTATATAAATATATTATTTCATGCATTTTCATTAAAATTTTTAGGAGGATCCTCGCATCTGGGATCAGAGCGATTTTCAAGACCTTTTTTTCTTTTTGAGAATGTACTTTTTTGTTTTATTACATTGTGTTTTTTTTGCTACATATACTATAATCTATTTTAGATCATGGTAAATACATGTTCACATAACTGTGGGAAGTTCTTGGGCATAAGTCATAAAACTCATTGTGAGGAGTACCACAGAAACCTTGAAGTAGATAGCCAATTGAGAGGACCTACTAGAGAAAAGGGTAACAACCCCATCCTGATTGACTTGTTCCCACCCGTGAAGAAAACCCAGAGCTACAGTTTGGGAGTAAATCCATGGCAAATTTTTTTTCTGGAGATTAGTAGTCATTTAGACAACATTGGTGGACATAGAGGTATATTTAAACCCTTAGGCAACCATTAAAACTTAGGGACCATTTCTATCAATTTCAGAATATTATCAGCTGAGTATCAAATAACTTATCATATCAGGTCTTTGCATATTACCAACAGAGTATCAAACAACTTACCATACCATTTTAAAAAAATTACCGGTAGACTAACAAAAATATTTTCATATCAGATATGCACATATTACTTATAGTGTATCAAAAGACTTGTCATACCAATTTTAGAATATTCCTAGTAGAATATCAAAAAACATAGAAAAAATTTATTTTTTTGTCATATCTCTCCACCTGTGACTCTGTTTATTTTCAAAATTTATCAAGACACCTAAAATTTCATTCTACATGTTGTCTTCCTTAACGTTCCATACCCTAATTCCACTTCTAATTGTCATAAATCTCATTTTTCATTTTTTTTGGTTTTTGCCATAGCTTCTTCAATTTTTGTCCATTTACCTCAAACATTTTCCATAGTGTTCATTCCCATTTTTTACTCCTTTGTCCCTCTTGGATAATTTTTCCATTTTTTCCATTCTACTTCTAAATTTGCCCTCGCCTTCGTCAAGCATACTTAGACAGTGAAAAAAACCTAGTAAAAGTAACTTTACCCCTTCTAAATTCATACAAATTAAAAAATTCCCTTACTAACTGTGTTTTAACTCTAGTTTTCCTATCCATTAAAAAACAAAAAAAAATCTCTTATTCTAGCCAGGGTACTAACTGAACATAACCAAAAAACATGGAGGATGAAATTACCACCCTTAATACCCAAATCAAAGATCTTGATGAAAACATTCTTGGACTCAGTCTTTGACATAACACCTTAAACAATAGACAACATCCAAATTACTCTTCAGATATCGAGTTTTCTTCTTCCAATAATTTTTTTGGGTTAAAGTTTGATTTTCCTTGATTCAATGGTGAAGATTCGACTGAATAGATCTATCGAGCAAAACAATATTTTAGTTTTCATAATACTTTTGATGCCAACAAATCTCTATTTTCATCCTTTCACTTTGAACATGAATCTCTTCAATGGTACTATTAGTATAACAAGGTGATGATGAGTCAATATGGACTAATTTTGGCACCCTCATTTTGCAATGGTAACTTCACTAGAGCACTCACTAAACATTGACAAACAAGAACCATGAGAGAATATCATATAGAAATTAAAAATTTAGTCAATCACACAGAATAGTTATCTAATGAATTCTTCAGGTGTTGCTTTGTTAGTGGTCTAAAGGATGCAATTTAATCTGAGGTCACAATATTCCAGCCCAACATGATGATGGAAGCACTTGGGTAAGCTAAGTTGAAAGATGACAAGATCACAACTCAATAGTGATCCAAATCCAATTTTTCTCCATTCAAAAATATAAATACATAATGATCTCACGTAACGCCAACCCTTAGAACTACTCCTATTAAGCATTTGACTGAAGCAAAGATGCAAACACGTAGAGAAAATGACTATGTTATAATTTTGATGACAAATTCACTCAGAGACATTAATGTGTCTATCATGAGCTCTAGCTAATGGATGCAGACACTTCTCATAAAATTGAAGTTTAGGAAGATGCTCAAGATATAATTGATGATCTAGAAGAAGCTCAGTCAAGAAGACCAACTAGAAATATCTCTCCATGTTTGGTCAAAAATCATCACCCCTTAAACCATGCGGGTTAGGGGTTACTTCAAAAATATCTCTCTTACAATACTCATTGATTCTGGTAGTACACATAACTTTATTAAGCCTCAGATCACCAAATAGGTTGATTATTTTATACATCCTTGCTCTAAATTTAAAGTCATGATTCCCATGGGGGCATATTACCTTGAAAAAGTAAGTGTCGTAATGTGCGTATCTCAATTAGATATTATAGTTTTTTCTTTTCCATGTTTGCTTTTCCCTTAAGGATATGTGATGTTGTTTTGGGAGCCCAATGGTTGTGTACACTTGGACCCATCTTATGGGATTTTGATGTAATTTGAATGTAATTTTAAGACAATAGAAAAAAACACACATTGAAAGGCTTACACCCGAGTCTCTAAGCATCATAAGTTCACATCACATGGAAAATCTTATTAATAATAATTCACACAACATCATTGCCTAACTCCATTCCATTAAAATGTAACCATCAATTGTCTCCACTACTCCTTCTGATTTATAAATAGTTTTGGTTAGGTATGCATGTGTCTTTACCAAACCAGTGAGATTACCACCTTCACAACTAGAGGAGCACCATATTTAGCTCCTTCTTAGAAGTGTTCTTCCCAACGTCAGGCCCTATCAATACCCATTTTAGCAAAAGATCAAGATCGAGAAGCTCGTTTGAGACTTACGGAAGTAAGGCATTATTCACCCCAATACAAGCCCATATTATTTCCTAGTTTTCCTTATCTAAACAAAGATGGATCATGGTGCCTCTTCATTGACTTTTGATCACTTAATCACATCATAATTAAGGATAAGTACCTGATCCTATTATTAATGAGCTTATTGATAATCTTCACGGTGCTCATTTTTTCTCTGAGCTGGATCTCCACACTAGATATCACTAGATATGGATTCATGAGGATGATATACCTAAGGCATCTTTCTGAATACATGATGTCCAATATGAATTTTTGAACATGCCCTTTGGCCTCACTAATGATCCTTCAACATTCTAGACATTGATAAATAAAATATTCTGAACCTACCTATAGAAATTCATTTTAGTCTTCTTCGATGATATCCTCATCTATAGTAAAACATGGTATGAGCATCTCCAACATCTGGATCTCACACTACAACTTCTCTTTGATCATCATATATGTGCAAAATATTCTAAATATGCTTTTGGCTAGGATGAAGTGGAGTATCTTGAACATATTATTTTGGCCCAAAGGGTTCAAGTGGATCCCAAAAAACAAGCTTCTATGATATATTGGCCTCATCCTTAGACACTCAAGAGCCTCCATGGGATGCAACATGAGAACTACTATTTCATATTCAACATCAATTCCCACATCTAAAGCTTTTAAGACAAAGCTTTTTCTCAGAGGTAGGGGATGTTAGAAATCCATGTTACCCCTTCTCTTTACTTTGTTAATATATTAATTGAGATAGATGCATATGCTTTGTAAGTCATCCTGTGAGCATTTTATTTTATTCCACATTCATGGGAAATAGTAGTTTCTTAGATTAGACTTATTATATAAGTAAGTTTTGAGACCAATGAAGGCATCTAAAAATTTATTGTATTGAGCTTGATCAGAAGATGTTTCCTCATCGAAGTGGTATGTAATCAATATAATCCATTCGGTGTTTTTTCAATTTATATAAATATGTTATTGAATAATTTTTTATTAATTTATTGTAAGAGGATCCTCTCAAAAAAAGAAGATCCATGTGAATATGATTAAGTGCAAGTTTATGCAGAAGAGCTTTATATTTTTAGGATTTGTAATTTTAGAAAATAGTGTAAGAATGGATGAAGAAAAAGTAAAGGCAATCAATTAAGTGGCCTATCCCCAAGAGAATCACATAGGTAAGAAGTTTATATGGTTTAGAATTTTTTTACATAAATTTCATTAAGAATTTTATTTATCTTGTTCCACCAATAACAAATTATATAAGATGAAAAACATTTGCATGTATAAGGGCAAAAATAGAAAACTTTAGTCTGTTGAATAAAAAAAGTATAAAAAAGATTATTTTAGCATTACTAGATTTTAGGAAAGTGTTTGAGATTGATTATAATACTTTATTTGTGGGAATTGGTGTTGTGTTGAGTCAAGAGGGGAAGACAATAGAATATTTCAGTGAGAAATTGAATGGGGTAAGAACAAAGTATGCTAAATATGATGTTGAATTTTATGCTATTGTAAAAGAATGAAGACATTGAAGGCATTATCTAGTGCCTAAGGAGTGTATCCTCTTTATAGATCATGAGGCTTTGAAGGATGTGAATGCTCCAAAGAAGATAAATAGTAGGCATATAAAGTAGGTGTCTTTATTGCAAAGTTATATTTTTGTATTAAACCATAAACAAGAAAAACATAATCAGGTAGCTGATGCTTTGATTAGGTGAGTGGGGTTGATAACTACTATGGTGAGTGAAGTAGTTGGATTTAAATTTATAAAGGTTGTAAATGATACTTATCCATATTTTGGCAAGATATTTAAACAATACATGAATCCATTTAGGTGATACAAGTAATGTTTACGATGAGTATATTATGTAGGATGGTTATCTATTCAAAGGGCAATAATTATGTATTCTAATTGAGTCTCTAAGAGATAATATTATATGAGAAATGCATAGTGGTTGTTTGACTGGGCATTTTGGTAAGACAAAAACAATAGCTCTGGGGGAAGAGAAGTATTTTTGATCAAAGATGAAGAGAGATATGACAAGATATATTGTAAAATGCAAGATATGTCAGGTTGTAAAATGACATACACAAAATAGAGGGGTGCACATACCATTATCAGTTCAAAAAAAACCATGGATAGATTTGAGTATGGTGTATATGTTGGGATTACCAAACACAAAGAGAGGTAATGATTCAATTTTTTTTGTTGTAGAGAAGTTTTCTAAGATGCTTCATTTTATTTGATGTAAGAAAACCAATGATGCCACTAGAGTTATAGAATTGTTTCTAAGAATATTGTGAGATTGCATGGTGTTTCAAAAAACATTACATCAGATAAGAACATGAAATTTTTAAGTCATCTTTTGAAGAACTTTGTGGAGGAAGATGGGGACTAAGTTACAATTCAGTAGTGCATATCACCCCCAAATAGATGAATAGATTTAGAAGTTGTAAACCGAAGCTTGTGACATTTATTGAGATGCATAGTTGGAGATAAGTCCAGTAAGTGGGACTTGACTTTACTGCAAGCTGAGTTTGTATATAATAGTTTAGTGGATAGGTGAACAGAAAAATCAACATTTTAGATTATTTATGGGAGATATCCTATGAGTTTTTTATACTTGGTACAGTTACCAATTACAGAATGAGTTAGTGATGATGCATAAGTATTTTTAGAACACATATAACAATAACAAGAAGTAAGAAGAAAATTGCAGGAAAGTAATGAAAAGTATAAAGCAACAACAGATGTTAGAAGAAGGTAAACAATATTTAAAGGAGATTTAGTGATGGTTTACTTGAGGAAAGAGAGATTTTTGAGAGGTAGATATATGAAGTTATACAAGAAAATTAGACCATGCAGAATTGTGAATAAAATCAATGACAATGCTTATGAAGTGAGTTTACCACATAATTTTGACATCTCTCGAGTATTTAATGTTACAAATTTATATGAATTTCATGGAGAAGATGGTGAAGGTGAAGAAGAAGTAAAATGGAAGCAACAAGTTCCAAATAAGAAGAAAGAAAAGATATTGCAGGTTCTGGATAAAAAGAAAGTAAACACAACACAAAAACGTTATGACAAGTATTTGGTATAGTGGGATGTTGGGTATTGTCATTGATGTCACATTCATCGACCCACACCTTTCCGGATGGCATTTTGCAGCCATGGAAAAGCCCACTAAACAACAACAGATTAAAATTCGAACAGCAACCTTCAAATGCTTCTGCTTATCCAAGAACCAACTCTTTGAAAGCCAAATGAATTATTATATTTAAGATGCTTAGAAATGGAAAGCTTCCGGAAACTAAATACCAGGTTGAATTGTTGACTGGGAAACAGCAGAAGTGGCATTACGTTTTCTCGGAATACCTCTCAATGAATACAAGTCTTCACGATTTTCTTCTTCAATGAATATATTTACTGTGTGATTATAGCGTTTCTGCACAATTACGGTGTGACTAGAAAATGTAAATTTGAAAGAGAATTGGCAACGAACGATGACGAGCAAGGTTTCATTTAAATGAAAAAGTATACATAAAATATCTTTCAACTAAATTTAACTATTTACATCCACTGTACATTTTGTTTTAGATTCGCAATTTCATTTCGGAGACCTGAAAAAGTCTAATGTGATATAGGCAACAAATCAGATATGAAAACACGAGGCTTGAAGATTCATATTTTCATTTGCTTCGAATTTTATTAAATTTAAAATTATTTTTTAATGAAAGATGTTTAAAGTAGAATTCTTCAAGCTGAATTCCCACTAAATTTTCTATTCATTCCATACAAATCCAAGTGAAATTTAACACTACATTTCTCCTCTTAAATCAGGTTGAACGTTGCCAGCTGTGGCGAACTTCATGGATTTTTCTGGGTATTTTGTAGAAGCTAAAACTATTCAAATTGTGAAAGAATTTCATGAACGTATAAAAAGGTGTTTGAATTCTAATGGGAATTGGAATTCTCAAAGTCAATATTGTATGACTTTTCTAATCAATTTGCTGCTGGACCGCCTCAAACGGCGTAATATTCTCAAACTGTAATAGTTTTTTCTAGAAAGTAATAGTCTTTAATGAAATTTGAAAGTTTACGAAATCCTCACTTCTTTCTATATTTCTTACAAGAGTACCATTTTTTCCAGGATGTATTTGGGAATTAGTCTGTTGATGCGAAATTTTTATTTGACAGAAAGAATTAGTATCAAATTTTGAAAGCTGCCCAACAAAAACTGGGGAATGGTATATAAATTTTTAATTGACCGTGAAAATGGCCCATGGGCGTTTATTAGTCGTTAAGTTTCATTATTTTAAGTATAGAATCTAAGTAGGCCTTTTTGTCATTTTTCACTGTGTCCTTTTTTCACCTATTTTTGGTTGTGTCGTGTGGTGGGTTCCTTACAAATATATTCATTATGATGAGGATAGAAATAGTGTTTATATATTTTTTTGAGGGTGTTTGTATTGTATATTTATTAGGACGCACGTGTGTTTTGTGGTTTGATTTTGGGATAAGTATATAGAATTGAGGGATTAAAAAGTGGACACATTTTATATTTAAATGGATTTAGGTATACGTAGTTTTGGTATTATAGGTCGGCAAATATCAACCTAAGATTATGTATATGATTTTAGTCTTCACAATTACGTATGTGGTGTTGTTATTATAAAATTACGTACGTAGTATATTGTTTTTATAAAAGTATGTATATGGAATAATTTAATATTATATTGACATGCA